>JALPQI010011553.1:0-35020 GCA_025490895.1 Thaumatotibia leucotreta | reverse complement strand
GTTGGTGACCTGATGATGGAAGGTACAACTCTTTAGCAATTAGGAGTTGGGGGATAATTCTTTAAGTATAACATATTTCGTGTATTTTGGAAGCTATTTGAGTATTTGCCTTTAGGTGGTCATCCTTTCATATTGGTGAGCTGATGATGTAAGGTACAACTCCTTGGAGATTAGGAGTTGGGGGATAATTCTTTAAATATAACATATTTCATATATTTTGGAGGCTATTCGAGTATTTGCCTTTAGGTGGTCATAGTCTCATGTTGGTGAGCTGATGATGAAAGGAATAACTCCTTAACGATTAGGGGTTGGAGGATCATTCTTTGTATATAACAAATGTCATACATTTTCGAGATCTATTCAAGTGTTTGCTTAGTAGTTATGACATGTCGGTTAGCGGTTAGTGATTCTTTAAATAATATTGGCATGCTAAGTCTGTTACCTTTGAAATTGTTTTTGTATTCATATAAGTTCGCCAGTTCAGGTTTTATGGCCTACTACAGTGCAGTACATTCTAATTTTAAGTATTTAGAGCATACTGAATAACGATTATATTTACACTACTAAAAAGCAAAAAATAAAATATTTTAAAAATAAAAATAAAACCGCCTTCAAAAATTCGCCCGAACTAAAAAGTTAAAAATAATTTTGGTTCCTACTTCTTAGGATTTCCTACCCAAACCTTTAAACATTTTACCCTTTTCATTGAAATAAAACATTATGGCTAGGTACCCTACAGATTTCTTAGAAGTCGGTGCCAAGCCAAATATGTTCACTTCGCGAGTACTTATATGTATTTGATAGAGCTTTGTAACTTACTGTCACTCCGGTTATGCTTTCATGAAAATGACTGAGGCAGACCATTCTGTTGATAAAAGCGTAATCGGAGTGACAGTAAGTTACAATGCTCTATCTAATATATACCTATGAACGTATTCGGCTTGGCACCGACTTCTAAGAAATCTGTAGGGTACCTAGCCATAATGTTTTATTTCAATGAAAAGGGTAAAATGTTTAAAGGTTTGGGTAGGAAATCCTAAGAAGTAGGAACCAAAATTATTTTTAACTTTTTAGTTCGGGCGAATTTTTGAAGGCGGTTTTATTTTTATTTTTAAAATATTTTATTTACTGCGCATTTCGTCATTTTGGCGGAGCTGCTTACGTGACTTTGGCCGAACTGCTACTAACTTGACATAAGCCTGACTGTTGCCTGTGGGCAACAGTGAAGTTATTCGCGAACGATCGCCTACTACGAATCTAGAGGGTATAAATCTATGAGTAAAACTTTCTAATGAATAAACTCATTATTATTTTTTTACTATGTATTATTTTTACTTTTATTTTCGATATTTAATGTTCACTGAATAAATAATAAGACAAAATTATATGTCAGTTCAGTATTTCATTGTTAAATCGGCTTTTTAATATTTACTTACATTTACATTAATTCTAAACTAATTGAATCGTAAATAATAACATCCGAATTTTTTTTTTTTTTATTAATTGCCAATTAAACGTCAATTTGTATTTTGCTTATGAAACATTTTTCTGTACAACTACACTACAAATAACTTAAAAGTAAAGTATTCACATTATAATGTGTACTTAAAGTATTCAGATCATTTTACGTATGCGTATTTTTCAGAAAACTACATATTTTCATGACTATTGGGTACACGATCAGTGAGACTGCTAGGTACTTAATGTTACTGTTCTTGATTAGCTAAATTTCTCAGCTAATGTGGGAGTGCTAATAATTTAGTAGGTACAGTAATTTACTGATCGACGATTGAAGCCACAAAGCGGCAGTAGGAATTAACTACAAAATGCATATTTTTAACCTGCATCTTGTTCTTATTTTTCATAATAAAAAAAGGTTTCTTGTTTTTTTTTCCATATTTTTTTTTATTTCACGCGGAGGTACACCTACAAAAAAAATATGCATACATAGCCACTAATGTCCACTGTATACATAAATAAAAATATTTTCGTAAATCATCGTGCGTCATGCTAAAAAAAATTTTTTTTTTGATGTAGTCGTTTATTTTATTGTTATCAAACACAATTTTGTTTGGTTGATCTAACTTGAATAGTTTACGAAATATGCCACTTTCAACGGCACCCTGTATATTTTACATTATCTTGAATAACTCTGAAACAAAAGAAGATCTAGAGCTGATATTAAGCATGGAGTATTCTTAGGTCCTGCTAGTACACCACCTAAAATATTGACCTCATCCGTGGGGAAAGGCACCACTTGTTCGGTAAGGCTGCTAAACCCTTTAAATGTCTTTCAACTTATTTTATATAATCTTTGTTGCCATATTTAATAAATATACAATTATATTTAGAGTAAAACACCGTTAGTTGGCCTCTGCCTGTGTGTTAGGGAAGGTATGAAATATATGTTACATTACACACTCTTTAAGCGCATATACAGTGTGTGGCCTGAAACAAGCAATGAAGATTTCGTAAAACATCTACAATTGAGTTGGTTAACTTCAAACTCGGGTATATCCATTTCTGACATATTGTAAGATTTTTATATAAGTATAATAAAAACTTAAGAATTTGGTTTTGTTTCTATTTCACGAGTTAAGTATAATTTCGTGTAGTTTTTGAAAAAAAAAAGATAAAATCACAATATTTTATCAGAATCAGGTGAATCCATATGACAGTTTATTTCAATTGAAGCCAAGTCCATCAATTCAATTCTGAGTCGTCAATTTTTCAAACCTTGATAAATCCAGGTAAGGCTACGAACAAATAAAACATGGAAGCCGCACGCCCTATTAAATTGCCTTTCAAAAACGGTCTTGAATTTTAATTGACAACTGTCACTCCCTCTTCAATGCGTCACGGTAATGAATGTCAATATCAACCTATAAAAACTTAAACCGCCATTTAAAAATAGTTGTGATTGGTCCATCAAAGTTTTGATTGGCTATATTCTTTAAACATTTGTCAAAGATGTTGCGCCGAAATATGCGCGGTGTTAAGAAAAGCGCTACGTCCTGCCCATCTTGGCACAATTGAACAATTGCTTTTGGGGGCATTTTTGAGCTGGCGTTAGACGTCCATGTTATATATGGGCGCAGAGGTAAGGTAAATCCAATCAAAATTCATATTTTTTAAAAAGAATACAGTAACAAGTAACAAGTAGTTAAGTTGGTTTTTAAGCTAAGTTTGGCAGACATAATATTTTATTGATTTAGCCATAATAAAAATAATCTGCATTTTAAATCACCGAATTATAATTTTTTTTAATAATCTCTCAAGTGGATTTATCGGAGTTTGAAGTTAACAGTCTCGATTTCTCTTTGTTATTGTTTTTTTATATTGTAATTTTGATTCAAAGTAGTTACCTGATGTAGACAGAGCATTTAAGGCCCAAAAAATGTATAAGAATATAAATCAGGTTGCATACATGGAGGCAAGTAGGTAAACCATTATTTACCAAATTGAAAATTCTACCTTTGCCATGTTTATACATAAAGGAGTGCTGCATGTTTGTAAAACAACACGCACACTTCTTCAAGACCTGAGAAGAGGCTTACGGCTCGAATTCTAGATGGAAACACAAGCTAAGTTTGCCCAAATCTCGCTTAATATTATTCCAAAAAAATATATATTTCATGGCAATAAAAGTTTATAATAAGTTACCCGACGACTCAAAAAATAAACCAACCACACTTTTCAAAAAACATTTACCTACATAGGTATTTATTAGAGCACTGTTTTTATAGTGTCGACGAGTTTATGTGTCGGTGATGTATTTTCCTAGTTAATTTAGTATGTATAAATGTAAATATGTAGATATAAGGATTAGATATAAGACTAATATTTGTGCACCGCTTTGACGGTAGAATACGTATGAAGAAACAAATGATAATTTAAGATCTAATTTATGTACCATATTCTAACAAATAAATTTAATTTCATTTCACCTCAAGGTATAAATAAATGTCTCTCCAGACCACTCGAGTAGAACGGGTAAGCCAAAACTAAATGTAATAATATCAAGTAGTGGTTCGTAACGTGTTTGATTTTTTTATTTAAACTTAACGCATTTTTTTTAGGAATTTGTAAAATTACTTTCACTTTCGTAGAACGAAAATACACATTCGATTCACAAACATTAAAAATAAAATAAAAAAATAGAATATCATTTATTTCAGTATAAGTAGGCATGTAGGTACACAGTTTTACAGTTTATACTCGTACAATACATACAAATGAAACCTTACAACTAACATGTATACCATAGTTACACTGAAAAAGGTGAACACTCAGCATAATGCCAGGTCTTACTAGAGCAACAACACCTGACGCTGGTCTTCCGCGAACACCTAACCGTACAGAACTAACTGCTAACATGCATAATTAAATTAATTAAGAAATGAAAAGTAGAAGTGTATGATATGGTCTCTTTTTAACTGATCGGTTTTGATTATGCAGTACCTACTTATTTTTTAGTAATCCTTATACATATTAAATCAAACAAGCTTGTGTGCATTTAGGCGTTCATTACAGCAACATACTTTTGACTTTTTGAACAACGTTATTTGCCAATTTTCATTTGGTATGCACTGCACTATTAGAACCGTATTATTTTTTTCATAAGCTGATTTGCATTTTAGACTATATTTGATCTAATATAAAATAGTTTAAAACACATTGAATTAGTCAACTGGTTCTTACTAAAGGCAGTCAGAAGTACCACTACTTCAAGCTCTGAAAGTACTGTTGTAGGGGAGTTCGTTTTCGGTGAAAAATGAAAAACCGCCAAAGTTAATACCTCTCAGCACCCCCAAAGAAAATTAACCTTTTGACCGCCGTAGTCTGATATATCAGACAATCAATACCCAGCTCGTATCGCCGCAGTCTGATAAATAAGACAATTTGTTTCATGTTTTTCTCAAGATATTCTTTACTTTTACAGAGTTTACTTTGGTTCCTTGCATAAGTAAGTCGCAGTAATTGTTGATTAAGTAACAGTGAGACTGATCTGTTGATTTTATTATATTTTCTAGATGAAAATAAACTTCAATTATTCCATTAGATTATGTATGATTTTACCCCAAGTCTCGTAGCCAAAGTCTTATATAAAAGACACTACTGATGTGATGATGATTGGGATTGGCATATCTACGTCGACTTTCTAATTCGATATTTAGATTTACGACGTAAGATTTATGCATGCGATTGACCTTACTTAGCTAACCTATTTTACCACTTCGATATGTTCTTATAAAGTTATGACGTGAGTTGTCTAGTATTCTACAATATCGTCCGCTGAAGAATTATTTAGAATTTTAGAAGGAGAGGACGAAAATGAAGATTTCGAATCTGTCATAAAAATAATCTGCCGTAACCAGTATGCTTAGCATATGATTGGTATGTCAGTATGTCGCCGCGAGATAGATTTTCCATCTTTTACTAACTATATGAATAAAAGAGGGATGGATAGTCTATCTCGCGGTGACATACTGTCGCACTAATCATGTGCTAAGCCCCCAGAATCTGTCCTTAACTGAATTAAGTTACCCAATGACTTAAGTAGCCACACCAAGTGTTGATACATTAGCTTCATATTTATGCAATTGCCATGTAGATACTCCTTCGGCAGTTCTAGGTGCATGTTCAGCGTCCGGAAACTTGACTCTCAACACGACATGCCATGATGGCCTCGCAGTACATGATAGAGTACCTAATCCTTGTCATTGTGATACCATTCTCTTTGAACATTTTGATTTCATGGATGTTTTGACCCTTGGACATTTTGACACTTGGACATATTTGAGTCCTTGGAAGTTTTCAAAGTTGAACTTAGAAATAAATATATTTGAATTGTATTGGTGCCTACCTACCAGGGTTTATCAGTGAAGTCTGTTTTTTTATAGATGGCAGATATTTGAATCGATTAATAAGGGAAGACTCTGTTATCGTGGTTCATCGGTAACCCCTACCAAGTCATGGTATTTTGCAATAATAATCAACACAGACTACGCCGTCGTCTTAAAAATGAGACCGCATGTGACGTCAAAGATGTAAAATAGAAAATTTTAGTGATGTGGATTACTCGATATTTCAAAATTATGTTAAGTCAACAAAATATATAACATTGGCACTGTTTAGTAGTTCAAACAATTTGAGTACTATAATATTGAGCTTCCAATATTTATTTATCAAAAGAATTGAAAAAATTTATGATTTATTAAGCCAAACAACGTTGAAATTTTCAGATTCGATACGTTTCTAATGCAATCAATCCTCTCCCTACTAGTGCCAACTTATCAACGAAAAAACAATGAAGCCTTCGCCAATGTCTGAAATAGTAGACCGCTCATGACGTCACAGATACGAAATGAGAAATAATAGTGATGTAGCAACGTCCATCAATATTTGGCATAGGCTGGTAAAATTCACAGACTCAAACCATGAATAAAAGGGACGAAACCATAATAAAGATATTGGTAAACGTGATTTAATTATAATATTTAATGAAAATGTGGTAAAAAACGAAGTTAATCACAGTAAACTATAAACAATAAAATATTTTATCGTAAGTTATGTGGCAAGCACTACACATTTTGTTATATCTTAGTATAGGCGGCGACACGGGCACGATCGATGATATTCCAAGCGGCGTTCAAAAGGTTAAACAAGGGCTGTTTCGTAATAAGCAAGGAGCGGAATTCTTTATAGCAAAAACTAAACTGTCAGAGGGATTGACCGAGGTGTTTTATCGACTATCGATATATAATTGACACTTGACGGTTCGTCGCTAATCGTAATCAGGCTTTTAGGCATACATATTATACCGTGGCGCCGGATTATTAGGGATATAATTATTTTGTTCTATGCCAATGTAATTCAAATTATTTTAACAAGGGACAAAGTATGAAAAGTTAATCAAAAATGGAATACAATTTTTTTAAATATGGGTTAGAATTAGTTAAACAATTATTATACAATGTGTTATTCAAAACATAATTGGTGAACAAAGTCTTTAAAAAAACCAACATTAGTAATTATGTCCCTAATTAACTATATAGTCGCCACTGTACTCGTATATGTCTAAAAGCCTAGTTACATTATCTTAACGATGTTTCATTGAGTATAATTTTGTTTATCGATAGTCGATAAAACACTTCGTTCAATCCCTCTGACAGTTTGATTTTTGCTATGAAGGATTCCGCACCTTGGTAATAAGACTGTTCAAAGACGCATAAAATGACTCGTTAAACATTCAGAAAAATTTATTGTTAAAGGTAAAAATCAGGTTAATACTGCCAGAACACCGTGTTCAAAATACTAAAGGTACACTGGAACAAGTAACGCTAAATCTTCCACATGATCATTTGATTGAATATGAATGTATTTTTGTTTTGAAGTTTTGTTTATAAGGATTACAAAAAAATAAGTCCTGTTTAAGAAAACCGTCAGTTTAAAAGTTTTTACCATATCATACGCTGCTACTTTTATACCGAACCACTCTTTATATATCGTATTTTTCCACTTATTACAGACCACATCCTAAATCCGACTACTGGTGCCTGGCTAACTACTGGTTTCTAAATTATTATGTAGGTATATTGTATGATTGTGTTAAAAAAAAACAAATCTTTATTTTAAAAGACTACTTAATCGAACGCAACACATGAATACCTATATTATAAATATTATAATTATTACAGGTTCACTAAAGGAACGCCGGATCGTCAAGTAAAGCGGCGAAGCACGTGTCAAGTTTTAAATATGACCGATTTATTCAGAGGATTAACAAAATAATAATTTGTTCAAGTGATACCATTGAGATTTCGCAATGTAACGCTTGATTTAATTCATTAGTTGGAGGTTTTATTCACTAATTGTCATACCTGGGATAACTCGGGGCATTTATACGAAAGTGATGTAGCAAAATATTTTATCGACTAAAAATATATCGATGTTATTGTAAATGACAACATCAAAATGTTATTCGACATAAATAAATATTAGGTACTTACTCTTCAATTAAAATAAAAAATAAGTTTAAACGGGTAGTTACGCGTTTATTTTAAATTAGTTTTCAAAATATACAATTAATATTAAAATATCAATATTTAAATTGTAATTTTGATTAAAATGACATCTGCATACAAGAGGCCCGATATCAGATATGACATCGAACCTCTGTACTGTAATCGATAAAATAAATAAATAAATATCTTGGGACATCTTACACAAATCGACCTAGCCCCACGGTAAGCTCAATTAAGGCTTGTGATGTGGGTACCAGGCGACGATATATATAATAGATACATACATATAGATACTTAAATACATAGACAGCCACGACCAAGGAACAAATATTTGTGATAAATAAATACACAAATAATGCCCTCGCCGGGATTCGAACCCGGAACCTCCAGCTTCGTAGGCAGGGTCACAACCAACTAGGCTACGGAGGCTGACAAAATGACGATAATGTTCAATAAGCACATATTTTATTATAATTATATCGACATCTTTTTAATCGATATCAAATCCCTATAACTTGCCCCCAGTTATCCCAGGGTGCTTAGCCAAGTTGCCAATCGAACGATGAAGCCTAGCGCTTCATCGTTAATCGCAGCTAACTGTCTTTGTCGCACTAATATGAAAGAGTGACAGAGAGGGAAAACTACGTTACGCTACTCAACGCTAGCGATTGGCATCTTGGCTAAGCACCCAGGTATGCTAATTGTCATCTAAATTGAGTGTGACATACTCGGGTAAGTATAACGGCCACCCAGCCTTCTATTATTTAAACTATTTGAGACTTTGGTTCAAGTCCCTATCTGTCAAAATCTCATGGCAAATTAAATTGTTGAATCGACTGACATTTATTGAGTAGGTACTACAGCGGTGCGGCGTTACTAAGCAACTGTGACGATTTTGACGTTTTCTCGCACTTCTCTCAAATTAGAATTACAGACATTACAAATTATTATAAAACAAAAAGAAGCTATTCTTTTACATATTTATTTAAGCATGTAAGAGCTTTTGGAGATTAAAATCAATTTAGCTTGGTTTTATCTCTGGAAAAAACCGTGTGTTCGTAATTAGCGAGCGCGCTTTGCTCGAAGCGATGTTCATGTTCTTTCAAATTGTTGTGACAATTAAACTACGCGGTATAAAATTCTGAAAAAAATGTAATGCATATGTATAATTAAACACTATCAATGATTTTTGGTTTGATTAAATTATCTAGTAGTAGGTATTATGTACCTATAGTTTTTGAGATAGACTGATTTAACTATATTTTTTAATGAAAAATTGATAATGGTACGGAACGCTTCGCGCGCGAGTCTGACTCGCGCTTGGCCGGTTTTAAATAATGAATACATATGGGTGATGCATTCATGGACAACCACATAATAATATTTAAATGAACTCGTTTCCGTTTAAAATTAACTTTTAACGAGCATTGTAACTACAAAAGTCTTGAACCTACTCGTATATTCAGTAGCTAGTTATGGAAGTTTCTCTGAGCACTTTAAAAAACTATTTTATTGTACATATTCGTGACATAGTTTTTATGTTATGTGAACCTTGCGTAGCCAAGATGCCAATCGCTTTTTTTTTTTTTAATAATAATAATGTTGTAATAATGTTGTATAAAATTTTATTATCACCCGCCGGGCGATAATGTAATTACACTTTTCTCAAACATGCTGTAAAATGTTGTAGTTACGTGCCTAAAAAGCGGCCGGGAAGGGCCTCATTGTCGGCCTAGGCCGGCAAGTGCCTCTTTTTTAATTTTCATTTGACATAGGGTTGTGACCTGGCATCTTGGCTTTTAGCCAATAATTATCTGTAAGTAATATTAGTATTAGTATAAAAAAAATGATTGACTAATTTTTGCAGTTATAATTAGGTAGGTATTTAAATTATATAATTTAAAATATCGTCGATTGTAATATGAATTAATGTAACCACCAAAATGACGAAATTGAGTTAAGTATACCGTTCGACTGCAAATTTCCTGCTCTATCGAACGGTGTATATAAAATATTGATATCTAGAAAAAAATGTCGAATACGTTAACAAAAACTTTGCCATTTTATTAGGATTCTACGTTTTTTATTAACGTATGTATAGGTTTCCAAAAATCATAGACAATATTTTAACGTAAGTACGAATTTGTAAGTACAAAACATGTCTTTCCTAATGTACTCACCAAATTTTTATAAACGTCACTGCTGTAAGCGCCGTTTGCATTGTATGGCTCATAAGCAATTCGATTTCAATTTGTGAGTTACACTAAATTCCGAAATCCACTTTTGATGATTTTCATTGATTTGTTAACGTATCTCCAATTTTTTTTGAAAATATTTAACGTAAGCACCAGCCATTTCCTGAACTATAAGTGTGGTCGCAGTTAGTAACTGTCTATCAAATAGACCTCTCAAAAATAAAACAAACAAGATAAACATCATTTCAATAGGATAGTTAACTAAAAAGATACAACATACTTTAGAAATGTCCATTTCGTTTTTTGGCCCTCCTGAAAAGTCGTCATTTGGTGGTTACATTAATTCATATTACAACTGACGATATGTACAATAACTACTCAAAATAATATTTAAAAAACAGTATTATACGGTGCGATCCGTCGGCCCCGATCACCGCATGCGATTGATTGGACCCAATAGACCGCGTCGCGTCTAATAACGCTTTTTAAAAGTAAAAATTTGCACCTCTCAAACAGGTCAAGCTTAAAAAAAATGAGGTATCGGTGTCGTATTTCACTTTTGTTGTGTTTCAAAGACTTGTAGTTGACTTATAATTTCTTAGAAAGTCAATAAATACATTTTTTTGTTTCATTTTATTGCATGTTTGAGAAAAGCATTTTTCTCAAACTTGCTACGGAATGTCGATGTTACTTACGTTAAATTAAACCCGGAAATACTATGTATCCGGTGTCATGTTCTAAGATGATATGTAAAGAGATTTCATGTATTGATTTCGCACCTAGGACTGCAAACAAACTGTCTTTTGTTTTGAAACGTCAAATTGTGACACTAGGTTTTGACATTCAGCCACAGAAAAAAATAACCTTAGATAGAACTAATGTTTATACCAACAGGTAAAAGGAGACTTCAAACAGATTAAAAAAAAAGTTAGGCGCGAATGTTTTTTTTTAATGTTATACGATACTGTACTATTGGTATATTTACAAATTAAGTAGTATGGTTTGGCGAAATCAGTTCGTTTTATTTCATGGCAAGTTTGAGAAAAGCACTATACAAATCTCGGCGAGAAACAGGGTTACAGGCCACGTATCACTATCTGGCCTCAGTTCCTTCGGCCAGATATATCTACTTGGCCTGTAACCTTTCGTTTCCCGTCCTCTATAGTAATGTACTAATACATACCTCGGTCATGAAGTGACGGGTTGCCGTCTGAATACTATCCGTATGCCGACTGAATAATATATCTACATATATTCGGCCGGCAACCAGTCACTTCCCGGCCTCGGTAGTAATGTACTATTATTTCTATTACGATAAAGCCTAATTTCGTTAAGCAAAATGTGTAAGCACCGCCCGAAAATAGAGTTCTCGGCGCGCGCCGCCGCTCTCTGCTGGCGGCGCGCGCATCGAGTTGGTCGTGCATGGCTCGGCGCGCGCCGTGCACTCGATTTTCAAAAACCGAAGCCGCGGGATACCGCAGCCAACTAGATTCGCACGATGTTCATTTGTTAAATCAAGTAGGAAATGCCGGCAGAAACGAGTTGCGCGAAGTTGCGGTATTCATTTTATAACTTTAACATTTAAGTTATTTCACTGCAACACTTTTAATTTGGTGTAATAAATATTATCTACTAAGTATTACTACTGCTGAACATAGGCCTCCCCCAAAAATTGCCACAATGATTGGTCCCGCGCCACCCGCATCCGGCGGACCCCTGCGAACTTCACCGGGTCATCAGTTGACATCTATCGCCTGATATGATGATGATGATGATGATGATGATGAAGTATTAGTATTAAGGTCTCTGCCCACTAGACCGTAGCATACCATGACCGTAGCATGAACGTATCAGACACGGAATGTGAGACGATACGGACTACTATGCCCACTGTAACGTGTGTACATCGTTTCATGTCCGTGCTAAGCCCGTTTAGTGACCGTTGCATCCGCATTGCAACCACGTATCATCCGCGTCGCAATTACGTATCATCCCCGTAGTATGAGCGATTCATATCCGTCGTTATCGTTCCATTGTCACAGTTTTATCAGTTGCAAATTGTTTTGGCGCCCTTTCGACTACTATCGCTGTGCTAGTATTTTCCTAGGAGTTTATTTCTACACCTATTTTTCTGAGCAGACATCGTAAACTGCGATCGAAATCCATTGAAGTACCTACTAGAGTTTTTTTTTAAAACTTTGTTACTGAGTCAAGTTAAAGTCAAAAAATATTTATTGAGTAGGCTTAGCAACGAGCACTTTCGAATCGTCAGTTATGCTACTTATACATTTATATGGCGGAATGTGTTTATTTATCATTGATATTACTATAGTATTAAATTACACTTATCATTGTCTAGGTAACCTAGACACTGATAAGTGTAATCCATGATATTAAACTAAAACTTCTTGGAATTGGTAAATATATTGTCTATATTATGAGAGTACATATGTTCTTGTCATGATTATCAATGTGACTTCGTCTAGTACTGGTTTTATTTGATTATTTTTACATCTTCTAATAGTTTTGGAACAATAATTAATTTTAAATAACAATGAAGCAGCTGCTAAAGAGCATAGGTTTTTCGAAAAAAAAAAGATATCGATTTTGTGTACATTTTGTAATAAAAATCTAAAACCAATAAAACTTATTTTAGAAAGCCACATCAAAAGCATGGTTCTTACCATGTAAAAAAAGAAACAAATTGTGCAATCTATCTGGATAAATTCGTTAAGTTATATATATGACTGTTTCGAAATTGATATTTCTTTCAATTATTTTATTTGCAAGAAACGAAGTAATATTTTTCAATCTCGATGAAAATTTTCGGCTTGCGGGTTTACAATCAATTAAGTAAGTTTTTTTTCAGAAAATAGCGATGCTGATTATATTGTTTCCGTTGTCTCGCCATAAGAAGATTATTACTCACTATCAAAAGTGAAAAATTTGGAGAGTTTTGGATAAAAATTGTAAATACAATACAAAAATGTAAATAGAACCCGTATGCTCACAGTTTCGCCGCCTGCGCACACCGTACCGGCAACGTTGCGTGCCATGCACGTAGCGTGTCGGGGCCGGCAAAATATTCTCGCCGACAATTCTTGCCGGTCCGTGCATGGCACGCGACGGTGTTGGCCGGCGACGGAACGTCCTAGTGGGCATAGTCTCATACTTTTCCATACAAAGAATATTTTTTTGTCTCATACGTTCATGCTACGGTCATGGTATGCTACGGTCTAGTGGGCAGAGACCTTTACTAAGCCGGTTTTTTTATTGTCTCGCATATGGTGAGAAAAGTAGAGTATATACCTCGGGAATAAAACTGTTTTTGTTTTGGGCGCTTGAATATTCAATGTCGCGCCCGTGACATAAAACAATTACATCAACTATTTCATCACACTTGCTTTGTAAGACACTTGCTTTGATACTGAGCGTTAGTGATTGACAACGGACCCAGGTCATAATGCAAATTCGTCGCATCTCACAAAAATTTATAGTGGTTCTGGGAGTTCTAAACCTCGCGAATGATTTATAAAAATGAGAAGGGGAGGCATTCACCCAGCAATGGGACGCTATAGGCTAGATTAAATTAGAATATGCATCCCACTACGCTGGATTTTTGCAATGATAGTCGATTTTGTATGTACCAATAGTATTTTAACAACAAACAAGTTGTTAATCGCGTAAACTTACGTTTAATGTTATCCTGACGTTACGGGCATGACGTTACACATGTATTATCCTGACGTTGACAGACTCTGTTTGCCTACGGCCACGGGTGTAACGTCATGCCCGAAACGTCAGGGTAATTTTAAACATAAGCTTACGCGATTAAGACCCGTTTCTCGTTAAAATAGGAGTTATAATCGTGGAAAATGCGTTTGCAGTTCTAGACAACGACAAAGCCTCAAGCGAGAGTAATGTAAGGAGGATATTAGTATGTCGTCTACAATGCACGGCCTCGTCACAAGGCGATTGATTCCGCAATCGATTTAACAGCTATCCTCGTAATGTCTTCTATTTTTTTATGTGAAGATGGTAGACAACTTAGCTCTCAGCCCACCTGATGGAAAGTTTGTCCGATCTCTGGTAATTACACCGGCTTTCTTACTCCATTTTATGAAAAATCAAAAAATATTGTCGAGCCATGTTTAGGTTCCACAGATGTTGTTCAATTTCATAGATTGAAAACGACTACGAGTAAATACTAACCATCACTGAGCTTAAGAGTCCGGTATAGTTTTTTTACGAAGGTGCTCATATTTGTGATACTATATACTATATAGGAGTATCTAAAATGAATCCTGCTAGCATATTACATTAGTATCTATTGAAAGATAGTTTCAATTCTAACTGAATAAGTGGAGTACTTTTCTATTTTTGTTTTTAGTTTTTTACGAGTACTTAATAATGTACCTCATTCTAGGAGCTGCTTCGCGATTTTTTATTGAAAACGTAATTTAATTATATTCACTCTTTAGGGTTCCTTAGTAAACTAGGAACCATTTTAATTTCGCCATGTCTGTCTGTCCGTCCATCCGTCCGTTCACGAATAATCTCAGTGGCCGTTAGAAAGCTGAAGGAACTTCCATGAAAACATGTCGTAAGTGACACTGTCTTTTCAATACTTTTGAAAAATTAAATTTGTATGCTGAATTACGGTATAATAATAACATATCAAGGATTTAAGAGGGCGCATACACCCAAATTGCAGCACGGAGATTGAATTTTAAGATGTCTTAAATATGAAAATATGCCACAATATCATACATACAGAAACAACATCATATTTGCAAGGGCTGATAGGGAACAAATCCGCAAAGGATTGAAGTTCGCTCGATAGAAATCGACCACGAAAACATGTCTAATTTTCGGGGAGATTTTATTTCCTGACGTTACTTTGCATGCTATAATAGTAATAATTTAGTATTTTGTAGCTTAAACTAATGCCAAGGGCTGATAGGCGTAACTTTTTTTATAGGTTGTCATGTTTAAGAGATAGAGAGGTAAGAAGCATTTGGCGTATAGACCCTTTTTATTTCGCACGCTGTGTTCTCTCCCGTCGCGCATTTCGCGCGATTTGCTATATCTTCTATTTCCATCCGCGGGCGCGGCCAGTCGCGATCACTCCGTTGAGACGAGAGGACTATGCTCGACGAGCTCATGACGGTAAAATGAATTTAATTAACTCTTTGAAGGTCTGTTTCACATTTAAACCGAAGTTTTGAACCATTGGGTAATATGACTAATAAATAAAACTTCATTGAACAAGTTTTTCATTCATAATTAATGAAAAACATTATCTTATCAGATTTTATAGTGGAAACGAGAGACATACATGCAGTATAAGCAAAAATAGCCGATGAATTTTTTGGATCACGTAGGTTTGTATACAAATAATAGGTATTTCGTATGTAAGTCGCGAGACTCAAATTTTCAATCGAAAACGAGGAAGCTCGACCATTCGCGTCTACTTCAAAAATAACAGATTTCCTTGTCTGAAAAATTGGCATGCTTGTAACCAAAAAATGTTTAGCATGTGGAATACAGGGTGGAAATTCTTTTTGGGTCAGTGAGGGCAGCTACGAGATCCAGAGTAGCTACGCGAAAATGGTCTTGGAAGACCTTCCCTTTATTTTAACTTAATGAAGATTGGCGTTTAAAGATTTTGGAAAAAACATACAGGGTGCGTGAAAATGGTCATTAGTGACAAACTTTTTTTTTTGATGCCAATCGATCCTGTTTCTGTTCAGGATCAAAAGCATCTATGAGACCAAAAATAAATTTTCGGCTAGAAAAGCCGCAAATCATGAATTAAATTTCCCATACAAATTGTATGAAAAATATTTTTGGTCACATACGAGTTTTTGATCCTGAACAGCAGAGTTGGGCATTTCGTAATCAATTCCCGATTACAATATCACTTGATTTTACTTTGTAATGTAGGTACTTATGGGTATCATATTACTTGTAATGTAATGTCGTGAAACGGAATATTACCATGACGTATGAAGGAGTCAGTAATAAATGTAATAATATAATCTATAGCATATAATACTTTGGAATTTTCGTCATTATACTCATCATCATCATCATCATCATCAGCTTATGGTAGTCCACTGCTGGACGTAGGCCTCTCCTATTAACTATGCGTCTAGACGCATTAGGACATTATACTCGATTTCGACTAATTCACATACGTGGAATCCGAATTTAGGGTCCATTTTAAGATTTAAGATGGCGGCACAATTTTTTCTTTTTTTTGTCATTGTACTCGTTTTCGACTAATACACATACGTGGAACCCGAATATAGGGTCCACTTTAAGATCCAAGATGCTGGTAATTTTTTTGGAATTTTCGTCATTATACTCGATTTCGACTAATTCACATACGTGGAATCCGAATTTAGGGTCCATTTTAAGATCCAAGATGGCGGCACAAGTTTTTTTCTTTTTTTTTTCATTTTTGTCATTGTACTCGTTTTTGACTAATTTACATACGTGAGACCCGAATTTAGGGTCCATTGTAAGATCCAAGATGGCGGCGTCTCTTTTTGCATGTTATTGAATTTTTTACCTACGCAATTTTCATCATTATACTCGTTTTCGACTAATACACATACGTGAAACCCGAATTTAGGGTCCATTTTAAGATCCAAGATGGCGGCACAAGTTTTTTCTTTTTTTTCATTTTTATCATTGTACTCATTTTTGACTAATTTACATACGTGAGACCCGAATTTAGGGTCCATTGTAAGATCCAAGATGGCGGCGTCTTTTTTTTGCATGTTATTGAATTTTATACCTACGCAATTTTCATCATTATACTCGTTTTCGACTAATTCACATACGTGGAACCCGAATTTAGAGTCCATTTGAAGATCCAAGATGACGACACAATTTTTTGCAATTTTCGTCATTTTTTATACTCGTTTTTGACTAATTCACGCACGTGGAATCCGAATATCTCATTTCCACTAGGTAGGTAGGTACACATACGTAGGAAATCTAGGATCTTGAATTGATCCTAAATTCGGGTACTTATGTAAATTAGTCTAAAAAACGACTACAATGACAAAAATTACAAAAGAAAGAAAAACACTGTACTGCCATCTTCGATCTTAGAATGGACCCAAAAATCGGTTTCCACGTATGCGAAGTAGTCAGAAACGAGTATAATGATTAAAATTGCAAAAAAAGTTGCCGCCATCTTGGATCTTAGAATGGACCCGAAAATCGGGTTCCACGTATGCGAATTAGTCGGAAACGAGTACAATGATGAACATTGAAAAAAAAGTTGCCGCCATCTTGGATCTTAAAATGGACACGAAATTCGGATTCCACTTATGCGAATCAGTCGGAACCGAGTATAATGATGAAAATTGCTAAAAAAACGTTGCCGCCATCTTGGATCTTAGAATGGACCCGAAAATCGAATACCACGGATATGAATTAGTCAGAAACGAGTATAATGATGAAAAATGTTCCGCCATCTTGGATCTTAAATATATACTACATTTTCAGAATACGTTTTTAACTATCATGAAAGTGCTAGGATGTCAGATGTCAACTAGAATGACATAAATCAAAAACAATTTTCTTCGAGTAACAGTAACAAAATTACGTTTTAACTGTTCTAAGTACATAATGCAGATTACTAAAGTACTTGATTACGTTGGATTCAATATTATAGTAACGGATTACAATACCGATCCCAAAGGAATGGATTACAGGCGTAACCGTAGTACAGCATTTAATGCTGAGCATTACAGTAATTTTGATTATAGTAGTAATTCATTACTGCGGAATCGTCATTACTGGAATGTAACCCTGTAATTAATTCTAAAATGAATTGATTACGCCCAACTCTGCTGAACAGAAACAGGATAGATTGGGGTCAAAAATGACCATTTTCTCCCCTGTATGCTGTTTCCAAATCTGTAAACGCCAATCTTTATTAATTTAAAATCGAGGGAAAGTCTTTTAAAACTATTTTGCGTAGCTCCTCTGAATCTGGTAGTTGCCGTCACTGACCCAAAAATAATTTCCATCCGGTATACAATCTGTTACCGGCGTCCGGGCATTTATAAAAACCGGTAATATGAGTTACCTACCGTACTATAGTTTTAGTAAGTTCAATAATATAACCAAACATTTTCAGTGGCCTTTGCCCAATGATTTGATGTTTACAGTATGTGACCGGCGACCGGGCATTTATTAAAATGCGTAACATGGTTTGCCGGACTTAAAGCGTAGTAAGTGCAATAATATAACTAAGCATATTCAGTGGTCTGTGGCCAACGGTTGAAAATGTACAGTTTGATACCAATCAGTAGGCAGTGATGATGGTTGCGTTTTTATTGTTTATCGTAGTTTCTGTCACTTTTTAATATGAACGAGTGACACATGCAACGATAAACAAGGGCATAAAGCACTGTTTTATGACACGGGCTCGACATTGAATCCTGAACGTAACGAAGTCCCAGTTTTACTCACGAGCGCAGCGAGGGAGTTATAGACTGAGTACTGAGTGCAGTGAGGGATTCAAGCGCCCAAGACAAAAACAGTTTTATTCCCGAGGTATATACTCTACTTTTCTCACCTTATTCGAGACATTAAAAAACAGGCTTAGTAAATACTTAGTAGGTATAGATAATATGTATTGCAGAAAATTAATACACAAATAATTCCCTCGTCGGTATTTGAACTCTAAACACTATACGATACGTATACTTATGTATACTGAAATAAGATTGAAAATAAGTTGCAAGAGAGAGTTGGCCGAAATTTTCGTTTCTCGAAGTTCGCGACAAGCCTAGAGGATTAGCTAACTAAATACATAAAATACTTACATACAGCAACTAGTACCATCATGGAGGCTTTTATTGTCACTGAGTAACGAGATGAAGATTTTAGAATTGTAACTAACGTGAGACTCTAACATATTTAAATATTTAGCAATCGGGTTACTCACACATGTCCGGCAATGTCCTAAACACTATTTAATTAATAAATGTAACTAAAGAAATTGAACTCAAATAAAAGCCCGCTTGATGGTAACAGACTGTATGTATATCAGTTATCATTATCACTTGAAATGTAGTAATAAACCCAAACTGAGCGCGCCTCCATAGGTACAGTCGACAAAAAGTGTGGTCTACCAGTTTTAGACTTTATTATAATTAATTCATCATCATCATAATCATCATCATCATATTATCAGCCAAAAAACGTCTACTTCTGAACGTAAGCCTCCCCCAAAGATTGCCACAATGACCGGTCCTGCGCCACCCGCATCCAGCGGGGTGAGGCGGGCGGCGACGGGTAGTGACGTGGCAGCGGGGGGAGGCGGGCGGCGACGGTTGGCGGTGGGTGGCGACAGCGACGGTTGGTGACGGGTGGCAGCGGGGGGAGGAGGGTGGCGGAGGGTGGCGACGGGTGGCGGCCGGCGACGGGTGGCGTTGAGTGGCGACGCGTGGCAGCGGGGGGAGGTGGGTGGCAACTGGTGGCGGCCACGCAACGCGCACGTGCACGCATCGGGTGTGACCCCGCCTTTATGATTGCACATAATTATAAATAGTACTAGTCAATTCAATCTTTAAAAATATTGCCACGTTTCATGTAGTTGCTCCGGCATATACTATGCGAGTGTGCGAGCGGGAGGACAGTAGGCGCGCCGTCACGCACACAGAGAACAGGAGCGGGGCCCGTGGATGAATTCACGTTTTTTCCTAGGTTGATGCCCACTCTTAAGCTTGACAGTGGTTTTTAGTAGCTAGCATAATTTTATTAGGGTAGCTACACTAGCTACCATAGCGAGTCGTAAGCAACAAAAAGTAAAAGTTTTAATGGAATGCTCCTAAAACTTGACACCAATAATATATGTAAATCAATCACACCGATATCATGATAATTAGATTTGATTCTATGTAACTACGAGCGAACTAAGGAGTGACTGGAACAGTTTGATTCTGACAAAACTTGATTTGTGCAGGCAGTTGGTACATAATTGAATCGGAATAGGACTTCTAAGTGATATATATTCTACGGATATGTTATAATTAATATAACAAAGTATTTTTCATGTAATGTTTAATGTCGATTAATTTGGCTCTCCTGGCAACACCGGGCGCAAGACGTCAAAATAAACGCGGACCGCAATAATTTCCTACTTTTGGTGAAAAATAGTGAAAATTTCGTGACTTTCCGTCCAATTTATCGATAATGGAACTCATATTTTGTGTTAGAACAATAAATTCTGTGTGAAAAGTGAATCTACTACAATAATCTCGGACTTAAGTTACTGGGTAATTTACTAAGGTAGTAAGTGCATCGGTTCCGTCTGGCGCTTAAGCTCTTCTTTGACGTACGGAAATCCTAACCTCACGATAAAATGAAGGGTGTACTTCGGAGCCCACCAAATACTACGATTATGGAGCCTCATGCTAAGTTGTGCGTAAAGTTGTTGTCGGTGTCTTCAATGTCTCCGTGTGGGTCGATCTCAGACGTGACAAACCTGGACAATGAAAAAACAAACAGGCAAAAACGTAGGTAAGCGTCAGGACAATTTAGAATTGATGGACGAAATTCGAAACCTGCTAGACAAAGAGTCGGCTAAATCAGACAAAAAGTTTGCAGACCTGCAGTCCACAATGGACGATATTAAGACTCAAAATGCACAAATCAAAGCGTCGATTGAATTTACCTCGAAACAATACGATGATTTGACACAAAAATTTGACAAGCTGGTCATCGAACGAAAAGAGGAACAAGCATATGTTCGGCAACTAGAAGCCAAAGTGGAGTCCCTAGAGCGGCTCACGAACGTCACAAAATTAGAAATCAAAAATATACCTAAGAAAATAGGCGAAACAAAAGAAGACATTCGGAATGTTGTGACAGCTGCGGCGAAAGTGTTAGACTACCACCTCATGAGATTAAGGATGTCTTCCGCTCTGGACGGCGTGATGACCCGCCCCCCCTATAGTCGTTGATTTTACTAATGTAATTATAAAAAACAACATGCTGAAAAAAGCTAGACAATTTAATACAAAAAACAAGCTTAGCACCAGCCACTTGGACAAGGGGGCCCCAGCCCGTCCCATATATGTGGCTGAAAAACTAACTTCGCACGGGCAACGCATGTACTACCTGGCTAGGACATTCGCTCGGGAACATAGATACAAACACTGCTGGACGTCTCAAGGCCGAGTCTTCATAAGGAAAGAAGATGGAGGGCGTTTTTTCCCAGTTGACAATGAAGCTGATCTGCGCAACATTCCTTCAGACTGACTACACCTGAAGCAAGAGCTGGGAAAAGAGCTGTCTACTTTCAAGAGTACCTGCACTTCACTCTAACTTATGGCATTTACTCATTAATCTTCCTAAGTTAAACTTAAAGTATAGTATTACTCACCTTAATTTAAGAATAATAGTTAGTTCTCATACAAACACCAATACACAACCACACATACACATACACACACAATACATTTTGAATATGGGAATAATACCTAACACTCTAAAAAAGAAATTCCTGAGCCAGTATTTGTACCTATATTATCTTTATTTTTATGGTTAGTAACACCAAAAATATTATTTCTGATATTGATGATGTAACTGTTGCCGCTGCATATAAGTGTAACTCTGATGAATGTAATAATGAAGGAGAGACTTCGCCTCCTTATGTGTGTTCTATCGTCTGTACAATGGGTTGTGCTCTGAAGAACTGTTCGACATGATGCCAACGTCCACTTTTCATCATCGCACCGCTCGCCACCGACTGGGCGCTCATCCTCACACCTTGCAACCTAAATGGTCGCGCACCGTGCGGTTTCAGAGGAACTTCCTCCCGCGGACGGTCCGTCTGTGGAATGAGCTCCCTGCCGAGGTTTTCCCGTTGGACTACAGTATGGGGTTCTTCAAAAAAGGAGTGTACAAGTTCTTATTGGGTCGGCAACGCGCATGTGACACCCCTGGGGTTGCAAGCGCCCATAGGCTACGGTGACTGCTTTCCATCAGGCGGGCCGTATGCTTGTTTGCCACCGAAATGGTATTTAAAAAAAAAAAAAAAATTCACTGCTAAGTAAATCAAACCAAAGCTTTAGTATTGTTAGCCAAAACATACGCAGTGTGTATAAAAACCTTGATGATCTCTTGGTACAACTGAGCTGTTTTGTATTTGAAATAGATATCATTATTCTAACAGAGTGCTGGCTAAGTGAACATAAACCTATTTCCACATTGGATAACTATGTTTCATATTTTTCTTCTAAGTGCCTAAACCAAAATGATGGCATTGCGATATATGTAAAAAAATACATTAAAAGCTCTGTTATTGAATATGAATCCCTTGGAGCAAATTTCATGCTTCTTAAAATCCTACCTGATACATATATACTAGCAATATACCGCTCACCATCTATAAAAACAATTGATGAATTTCTTAACTCCTTGGATAGAATTGTACGGCCTATTATCCATGAAAATAATTTAATAATAGTTGGAGATATAAACATAGATATTAAACCAAACAGTGTTGACAAAAATAAAGTACCATATCTAAACCTTTGTGCTGAGCTTGGCATGTTACCTGGACATTATTTTGCCACCCGATTGACAAACTGTCTCGACCATGCTATACTTAAGACTGCGTTACCTGCCACCATTTTTGTAGTAGAGTCTGCTGTAACGGATCATGCTTTAGTGCTCCTCAATCTTTGTCTTCGCAATAGCCACTCCAAAAACTCTCAATATTTGAATAAGACTAAAATTAACTTTAAGGAAGCAGTAAAATATCTCCAAAATTCTGACTATTCATTCATCCATAGCTCAACTGATGCAAATGGCGCCTTTGCCCATTTTGTTAACATTCTGTCTACTGCTGTACAACTATTTTCTAAATCATACCTTGTGCCTTGTAGGAAGAGATTGCTTAAGCCCTGGATAACGCCAGGTCTTTTACGCTGCATACGCCATAGGGACCAACTTCATAGAAAGTGTCAAAGAGACCCTACAAACGAGGTTCTCCTCATTTCTTACAAACGTTACCGAAACTTCTGTAGTACATTATTAAGAAAACTGAGAGATGAATATGATAGGTCCCTGCTGCAGTATGCAAAGTCAAACAAGGATAGATGGTCAGCAATAAAATCAATAGTTGACAATAAAAAGTTGCCAGGCCCCGCTCATGAACTGCTTAGTTCGGCAAGCGGGGCCTCAGATGATATTGAAATTGTTAATAACTACTTTTCCAAGATCGGCCAACAGCTGGCTGAAGCGATGAATGAGGATAGTTCATTCATAAATAGCTACAACTTTAAAATATCAAGATCATTACAAACTATAGCTCTAATTCCACCTACGGATGAGGAAATAGAATCCTTAATACTTAATCTTAAAAATGACTGCGCCACGGGCTGGGATTCTATTCCTGTAAAACTTCTTAAACTGGCTAAACATGTAATTGTCGAACCGCTCACAAAAATTATCAAGATGTGCTTTGAACAAGGTGTCTTCCCTGAGGTACTTAAGAAATCCCTAATTACACCTGTGCACAAAGAAGGTAGCAAGAATAATGTTGCTATCTACAGGCCAATCTCAGTGCTGTCATCACTAAATTAGTCTGCATATTCCTTTAATTTTTTTTTTTTGTAATTTTTTATTTTTATTGAACTTCATTTCTCACATTCTCTCTTGTCAAATCTTATCTTGGCACGTGTTACGATTAGTATACAGGGTTGCCAGTGCCAATTAGTATAATATTTTCATGCTTGTACTGTTACCGGTGTCACTTGTTAGTTTTAAGAATAGTCTTAAGTTTTTTATTATTATTATTTTTTGGTTTTGGTTGCCCTGAAAATCAGCGTCGTGGCAACCTAGCCATGACACATGCTGAGTGGCAACCTTTTTGGTGTGTTTATTTCTTTCTTATTAGTTTCTTTGTAAATGTACCTATTTAATCGCCAAATAAATAATATTCTATTCTATTCTATTCTATCACTGTCAAAAATATTAGAAAGAGCACTGAACAACCGTCTTGTTAGTTACTTAGAACATTACAAAATATTATCAAATAATCAATACGGATTTAGACCGGGCAGGAGCACGGAGGACGCCGTCAGTGCATTGACAGATCATGTAACTACACAAATAGATGCTCATAAAAAATGCCTGGCAGTCTTCCTTGATCTTGCCAGGGCATTCGATACTGTCTCAATTATGGAACTTATCAATAAGCTGGAGTGTATTGGCATAAGGGGAAATGCACACAGGATCCTCAGTGACTTCCTGGTTAATCGTACACAACAAGTTAAGATTGGAAATACTGTTAGTAAGGAAGCCCCTGTGGTGTATGGAGTGCCCCAAGGGAGTATACTGGGTCCCAGTTTGTTTCTAATTTACATTAATGACCTGTGTCAGCTAACACTTACAAACGGTAAAATTTTTACTTATGCCGATGATACTGCCATAATTTTCCATGGTGACACATGGGAGGAAGCGTATGATAATGCTGAAATGGGACTCCATAAAATCAACAATTGGTTACATAAGAATCTCCTGACATTAAATCATAGTAAAACTAAGTATTTACAATTTAATCTAAATAAATCTTTTATGCATACCAAAACACTTAAAGTTCACTCATGTAATTTCCAGGTACGTTAGGTTCTATCTGTGGCTGTACCGCTATTGCTAAATCAGACACCATCAAGTATTTGGGCGTGCTACTTGAAGACAGAATAAGTTGGCGGCCACATCAGAGCTAACCTCAACTCGGATAAGAAAACTAGCTTATATATTTAGAAAGTTAAGATCAGTGTCAGATTTCGAATTGTTAAAAACAGTTTATATTGCTCTTTTACAGTCGGTGATCAGCTACTGCAATGTTGTATGGGGAGGTGCATGTAAGACCCACATGATAAAGCTGGAGAGAGCCCAAAGATCCCTATTAAAGGTCACTTGTAGGCCATTTAGATATCCAACAAGACTTTTATATGAACAATGTCAACTGCTCTCGGTGAGACAACTGTATATATTGATGATAATACTAAAGCAGCATAAGCTGACACCCTATGATCAAAATATTCAAAATAAGCTTACAGGTATGCGTCCTCAAAAAAATGTATGTGTACCATTTAAATGCAGACTAGCTACGGCTAGACAGCAACAAAAATTTATGGGTACATACCTGTATAACAAGATTAACAATACTTTAAATATTTATCCCTGCTCGACACATGAATGTAAAAATAAACTTAAATCCTGGCTGTTGACACTAGACTATGAGCAAACAGAAAATATCCTACCCTAACATTCCCAAAAAGCTTCAAAATTTCATTTTTTCACACAAACACACACACACACACACAAATTATAGTTAGTAAATAAATAAATATAAATGTAGTAAGTTAAATATATACATTTTGTAAGTAAAAAAAAACCGTAATTTGTACTTGTCTAGGAGAGGACACTGACTTCTGTAACACAGGTTTTACCTAGCTCAGAAGTCAGGGGCTTCAAATAATTAAGTTATATACATATTAATTGTAAACAATAGTAGATACAAAAATCCATTATTCTAGGCGAGGGCTCTGACCTCTGTAACACAGGTTTTACCTAGCTCAGAGGCCAGGGGCCTCAACATCATTTTTAAGATGAAATTGTAACTCACCCTTTCTGGCAATAAACATATTTTATTATTATTTTTTTTTTTTTTTTTTTATTAATTGTAGATAAACTTCGGATATAACAGTTTTTTTGGCATTTTCCTTCATCAATCAATTTTTCACTACGAAAAAATAATAAGTTTACGAATATTCAATTTAAATTCGTTCAGATGTACCTATCTCGTTTGACCTTGTGGCAAACCATAAGTGTTCATTCTGTACCTATTTTGTTACGGAACCGTAAAAATAGCAACTTGTAAAAAATCTCGTGGGAAATTGGAAAATTCAGGCCTAAATATATCTTCCCAAACGCCTAATTACTTAGAAGGCGGCAGGGCAAAACATTTTGAAACAACAAAATTTAGACGCAAAAGCGCAAATACCTTACAGACGCATGATTGATCATTCTCATTTAGTTATAAAACACAAGGGCTGTAGTAATTTGCAGCTGTCTAGAAAACGGAAAGGGACATTCTCTAACAAAGCACCAGACGGTCTCAGAGATATTAAGAGAGGGATCAATTATTTCTATATCATTGTACGGGCGTTTGCGGATTAGAACAACATTCGTACCGGAAATTTATTTGGCTTGGACCGAATGTTTTTCTTTTGCATCCATCTACCAAATTGGCAATAGTAGATTTTTGCAATGCTCGCGGGTACTCGGAATTTTAGCTTTTATAGCCGATTTTTTAATGTACGCAATCAAAAACTGGACAAGAGCATATTGAATAAAGTTCAGTGTACGGATCCGTAGTTCCTCTTTTGTTATAATAAGTACAGGGTAAGAGGGCAATGGTCATAATATTAAGTTTCCTACTTTAAAATAGCCATATAATCAAAATTAGACTTCAGGCCCATATTTTAACCATAATGACAAGTGTGACAATTGTAAAGTATCACTGTAACTTAAGTTATAAGTCTCCGTAGGCTAAGGCTACCGCTTATTATCGGACGGCACATGTGCTTATTTGCCACCAACATAAAATTATTACTGATACCGTTATTACACCGTTAATAAACCTCTTTTTAATTTTGGAAAGTCTGATAATAGTCACTAAGGCTTAGAACAATTTTCGTAAATTCTTGACATGAGGTTCGAGTGGTTCGACCTATGTCAGAATTTCGCTACAATCGTCGTGTTTTTTGTGAAAACTGTAATTTTGCTTCGCAAAAAAGTTGGTGTTGATTTCTAAAAGTTTTTGCAATATTATATTTGATGTTAATGGCAAACAACCACATGACCCATCTGAAGATAAGTGGTAACCGTAGCCTATTTAAGCCTGCAATGGGAGATACAGTAAATTTACAATGTCGGACTTGCCACCGTGGTGAAATAGGAGCCAGTTGTTAAATATTTTTACAGTTAGAGTTATAGAATAGAATAAACCATATTCAGAAAAGTTAATTTAAACTTGACTCAATTACAATGACAATGGTACACATAATATAAAGCGTAACTGAAAAGGTCCACACTGAGTTTCATGCCGAGAGACCCTTGAGGACCCTGGCGCTGGTTTTCCGTGGGGACCCCTCAATTATATTTTTTTCTTTGCATTGTGCCTAAATTAATACTCCTACAAACATTCTTTATCACTTTTTTCACGCAAACAGAGTGATTCTGAAATTTTAGATGTTTGTTATTCACGTTACCTACCAAAGTTAATTTACGTCACTGAGGGATATCAAAATGAAACTTACGAGGACATTTTTTTTCCCCACACTAGCTCGGAAACACCTACATCCCTCACTAATTTCAGTGAGGAAAGTTGCATTTTAATCACTTGTGAAGGAAGTAAATTCACAGATGAACCGTGAAACGTTCAAAATCATGGAACGTCAAACGCTGGTATGGCTTATGATTCACTGATTATTTTTTGAGGGACACCATGAAAATTTTATCATACACCAGATTATTTCATTTATTCAAAATAATAAATTAGGTTTTTAGTATTTCATAAAAACCTATCGCAAAATCTTATCATATTAGACAAAAACCAGATAGTATACTTTTACATTCAGAACGCAACCCGCTAACACTGACGTCTTGTACGTCAATGTTGCCAACTTATTAAAAAATACTCTAATGTACAGCTTTGTAAGGAAAGTTTGTTTCCTATGTAGGTAATAAATATCTTACCAAAAAGTAGGCAATTTAAGTTTACCTCGCACATTTTTTTAAAAGATTGATGTTTTAGCTGCCGGATACAGATTTTATACTTGAACATGAACATCATAGAAATTTTGACAATTTAATTAATGTAAGTAACGCAGCTCGAAGGTGTTGATACATTCTCTCGCCAGTCTGCCTGCGACCACGGGTGTAACGTCATGCCCGAAACGTCAGGATATAATTAAACGTAAGTTTACGCGACTAAGACCCGTTTGTCTGTAAAATATGAATGTAAGTAGGTTTTATTGTAATTATAAAAAAAATCTAATCACATAGACCTAGTCATTTACCAAATTAAGTTAAACTTAAAATATAAGAAAAAAAATGCAATTTATACAAGTTACAACATTAATTGATCTCATAATTATTATATTGATATTATAGTATGTTGCTGTAGTTAAATACTAAAAAAATATTTTGTCATTATAGGTAACTACTAGAACTACTCTAAGTTATTTAATAAAGACTGACAGGTTGTATTGATTGTTTTTTTTACACGTTCGTAGCTGCTTCCTCGCTTTAGTGTGGGGAAAAATGTTGTGTTACATATGGGAGCAAAGTTTGTTTAATTATCGTGCCTTGAAACCCTCGCAACGCTCGAGATTCCATTTTTAAACCACTCGCTTCGCTCGTGGTGCAACTATGGAATGTCTCGCTAGCTCGGGTCTCAATATTGGCACGATGATTAAACAACCACTTTCCTCCCTTGTACAACAAATAACTATTAACTTTCATATCGATTACAGCCTAACGAGTTCCGTTTGAGCCCTCGCCATGTTGCGGATTTTTAACACAGATAAAATATAGGGAAGATTCCGTGTATTAAGACATACATGAACAAACTATTGTCATCCTTCACCCCATCTCAAGACGTATTCCATAAGGAAAAAGAGACAAATAAAGTAGCTCTACTTGGTCGTGAACTCCATCAACGACTCCATTTTCTTGAACAATGCTACCAACCTGACTAGATAAAATGTCATTACTATTAGTGATGTCCAGTCTTCAATCGTATACTTTTATCGTCAATAATAATATTTTTACCAAATTAGGTAGCGAATACAGTAGGAATAAACCTTATTTCCTACTCAAAATCACGATCTTCTTCGATCGTGATTTCAAAATCTACATTTTAGGATAAAAATAAAATCACAAAATTAACGAAATATTTTCTTTAATTAAAATGTCATAATGAGGGTTTCCTAAAACGTATGCCACTAGTTGGCGCCACTTAGCCGTAAGGTCCCGCTAAGAAACACAATTATCTAGCCCCAAAGAAAGACTAAGTAAATGTTTTTTTTTTTTTAATAAAGTTTAAATTTTTTTTAACTCATACAAAATATTTAAACCAGAAATTATAAACATAGAATTTAGACAAGTTTCTGGACCTGCTCCCGCCCTGGTGATTTCAGAAAACTCTCATTATAATATGTTTTATGGACTTATCATTCCTAAAAGCATACCTAACAATTTTGGTATGATGGCTTCTTTATAATTAAATTAATCAGTCTACACAAGTATCACATGAGCGTCATTATTAAACTAAACTTAATTTACTTGCTGGTTGACATGACATTGGATGATTACCAAATATGGTGGGTAGTACGTCAGAATGTAATCACTTATGCGCGTACCCTTGCCTGAAACAACAGCTTAAAATTGTGCGGAGCATATTTTTGAATACTCTTTAGGGTACCAGTCGCCTGCCTTTTTGATATTTTTGACCCATAATAGCCTTTGTTCAGTGTCCAGTGGAAACCTGTTGGACATTAAAAACATCGATTCATTTTTGAGTTGACTATCAATACATTTATCGATATCACGATCGGTCTCTTAAGTACCACACTATGCGATACAAATGTTTGAATCCCACTATTTATAATTACATTACGAATGTAAATACAAATGGTTTAATCACAAAACTACACATATGTATCCGACAACAAATATTGAATAAGATTTTCAGTTACTTTTACCTTAATAAGGTTCGAAATCTTAAAATTCAAGTCAAAACTAAATTGCCGGTGAAACGTAATGTCTTTATTTTGTTCATTCAGGTAACCCTGGCGGTTTTTACACCCTGGAACCACACAAGTCATCACTTTTATCACATTCCGTGCACTTATCGAACAGAAATATACATGAAAAGCTTTATTTTAATCACTTTTACTATTTGCGGTTTAGGTGCACTAGTATACCCAAACAAAGATCGTTGACAGGCATTGCCGGCGTCACCCACAGATAAAATAGACTCGGTCTATCAATTTTATATGTCTATGATTTTTAATGGTTCTTATTTATTTTAATGCTGAAATTATCTTTGTTGTCGGACGTTGGAACTTGGAAGAACAACGATGCAAACAATCCGAAAATAAGACAGCATAATTATTATGCAATCTCGAAAATAAGATTACATAATTATTATGCAGTCTCGAAAATAAGACTGCATAATTACTATGTAGTCTTATTTTCAGATTATAATTATTAATATTATTATATAAATGACTTACAATGCATATTGCCTTAACCTCCTGCCGCCCAGAGAGCTATTAAAAGGTCTCCATAAACAATAGTTATTTATTATACAAGGGGGCAAAGTTGTTGTTTAACTGTCGTGCCAATATTGAGACCTGAGCTAGCGAAAGATTCCAAAATTGAGCCACGAGCGTAGCGAGTGGTTCAAAAACTGGAATCTTGAGCATTGCAAAGGTCTCAAGGCACGAGAGTTGAACAAACTTTGCCGCCAAGTGTAATACAACTTTTTTCCCCTCACTATCGCGAGGAAATATGATTGTAAATCTCATCCAAATGTAAATTAACTTAAAGAAACCATTTAAAACTCAATGTCGAAACGTATCGTAGAATAGAGTTACTTCTGGAATTTAAATATTGCCAATGGCTTACAAAGTCACCCATGAGAACGACCAATTTAACATGTGAGCTCCGATTGCGCATGTTTACTACGATCATACAGATCCACTTATACTAGGCAGTAGGGGGCTATAGGAATTAGAGCAATGTCAAATTACTTTATTCACAAGTGTGTAAAACGCGTTTTTACCCGCTCGTATTAAACGATAAACGAGCGCTTTACGAGCTAGTGAGGGGAAAAAGAAATTCTGTTCTATTTGCTACACTATTAATTCAAAATTCGCTAGTGAATTTTGTTGGGCGGCAGGAGGATAAGTAAATTAAGTAAGCTGTTTGTAGCGACACTACCTACTTCAGGCCTCAAAAGGAACTTGTTACTCGTAGGCTACAAATACAATAATAAAAAAATTACATGTTCATATTTTTGATTATCTTTATCTATCCAACGACACCCAACTCAATATAGCTGAGAAGAAAAAACTGTAATTAACACAAATGACACGCATGGTAGGTACTGTAGCCGTACCATGAGTTGCCACGGCGTTATTAAGGCGAGTTTACTTTCTATCCGGCTCGCTCGCACCAATACGCGAATACGAGCGGGATGGATAGAAAGTTAATAACGTAGCAACAGCTCATGGTATGGCTACTGGTGGTACATACGCTACTTTTCCTTCTCTTCATTTTACCAGTTTTTTTGTAGAATTAATATACAATACCTACTCATGACAAATTTGACAATTCCTGAACCTCAGCTATTGTAGTATAGATTAGATATATAAGGTGTATAGACATTACACGGATCCCTAGTTGGCTGCGGAACCCTGAAAAGAAGGTTATACGTTCGTGTGCATGTACATTTTTTCATTTTAGATATCAACAAATATCACCACCGATGTTTTTAAACAGATATTCCAAGGGGATTTCCATGCCACTATTACATCTATCTACGTGTTCTGTGAATAACGAAAAGCATTTTCCTGAAATGTCAATCAGTTCTGAAAAGCTTTGAACAAAACAGGGTTTCACTATTTAAATATGATTAGGTACTTAAAAGAAATAGGTACCGTAAACCGGGGTTACTTTGATTTGCGGGTCGACTTTGATAACAACTTCCGCTTACTACAAAATTGCATGTTTTAATGAATCGAAAATGTATTAGCATTATTTTTTTTCACTATTAACTACACTAACAATTGCTACATTTACATAGTACCCAAGTACCAGCGCTATGCTATCATTATCGTCTAGAAATAAATATTATTTTAGTAGGTTAAATACTGATAAAATTCGTGAGGACGCCTCTCTGGTCGATTGGAGTGTTATCGAAGATGCCGGCACCGTGGAGGATAAAGTAACTCTTTTTAATAAATTCCTGATACGGCTTTATGACGTTCATGCACCAATTCGCCCTATCAAGTTGAAGCATCTTCCTGCCCCCTGGTTGACGGACGAAATTAGAGCCCTAATAGTTAAAAAGAACCTGGCTAAAAGCAAATATAAACTCAATGCCTCTGATAGAAATAAAGCGAAATAATACTCTTTAAGAAATCGCTGTAGTACCGTGTGCCGTGATGCCCAGCGTCGCTTTATTCACAAGTCAGTGGTAGATGGTCAACCCGCAAAAATCTGGAAATGTCTGAGGTCCTTCGGTGTAGGGAAATCAACATCTCCTCCTCCCAATGACCTTAACCTGGATAATCTGAACCAACATTTCTCGTCCTCGTCCAATTTTATTGGTGGTTCAGTCAAGTCTTCTACGCTTAACTCTCTATCTTCTCCTGCTTCTGGATTTTGTCCCTTTTCTTTCTGATCTTTTTCCGCCAGTGACGTAGAGAGAAACATTTTAGCCATATCTTCAAATGCTGTCGGTGTTGACTGTATTGGCCGCAATATGATTATCCCTCTCCTTGACCTTCTGGTCCCTGTTATCACTAACATCTTCAATAGCTCCATCTTTTCTTGCAACTTTCCGAATTCCTGGAAAAATGCAGAGATTATTCCTCTTCCTAAGAAACACAACCCTTCATCTTATTCTGATTTTAGACCAATATCTATTCTTCCATTCCTGTCTAAAGTTCTGGAGCGCCTGGTGCAACAGCAACTAACCATTTTCTTAAATAAAAATTCACTTTTTAATCCTCTGCAATCTGGTTTCCGCTCCGGTCATAGCACGGTTACCGCTCTTGTTAACATCACGGATGATATTCGTTCAGGCACCGACTTCTAAGAAATCTGTAGGGTACCTAGCCATAATGTTTTATTTCAATGAATAGGGTAAAAGGTTTAAAGGTTTGGGTAGGAAATCCTAAGAAGTAGGAACCAAAATTATTTTTAACTTTTTAGTTCGGGCGAATTTTTGAAGGCGGTTTTATTTTTATTTTTAAAATATTTTATTTTTTGCTTTTTAGTAGTGTAAATATAAAATCGTTATTCAGTATGCTCTAAATACTTATAATTAGAATGTACTGCACTGTAGTAGGCCATAAAACCTGAACTGGCGAACTTATATGAATACAAAAACAATTTCAAAGGTAACAGACTTAGCATGCCAATATTATTTAAAGAATCACTAACCGCTAACCGACATGTCATAACTACTAAGCAAACACTTGAATAAATCTCGAAAATGTATGATCCTCCAACCCCTAATCGTTAAGGAGTTATTCCTTTCATCATCAGCTCACCAATATGAGACTATGACCACCTAAAGGCAAATACTCGAATAGCCTCCAAAATATATGAAATATGTTATATTTAAAGAATTATCCCCCAACTCCTAATCTCCAAGGAGTTGTACCTTACATCATCAGCTCACCAACATGAAAGGATGACCACCTAAAGGCAAATACTCAAATAGCTTCCAAAATACACGAAATATGTTATACTTAAAGAATTATCCCCCAACTCCTAATTGCTAAAGAGTTGTACCTTCCATCATCAGATCACCAACTTAAGATGTTCATGACTAGATGCAAATACTTGATTAGTCTTCGAAAATAAATGAAAAATGTCACGTGTGCTTACAACATTTGAAGAGTTCCCTCGATTTCTCCAGGATCCCATCATCAGATCTGGATTCGGTGACAATGGGACCAACTAGAAGGTATACCCTTTCAAACAAAAAAAGAATATTTCAAATCGGTCCACGCGTCTTCGAGTAATCGGGGAACATACATAAAAAAAAAAAAAGATTTCGACGAATTGTAAACCTCCTCCTTTTTGAAGTCGGTTAATAAACTCGAGAGACTGCAAAATGTGTGTATAAGATTTATATTCAGACTTCGTTAGTACGACCATATTTCACACTATCGAACACAACTTAAGTGGCTGCCTATCGTACTCTCTCTCCTTTATGCTACTCTCTTTCGCCCCAATACCCCTTACTATCTCAAAACACGGTTTAAATTCCTGTCCTCCACTAGATGCGCTCAAAATCTCCTGCTAGCAACTCCCCCATTTTCATCTAAATTTTACGGTAACTCTTTTACCCGTCAAGCAGTTCGTTTATGGAATGCCTTGCCTATTAATAAAATAAAATAATAAATAAGACGTGCTCATTCACTCCCTATTTTTAACCGACTTCAAAAAGGAGGAGGTTTACAATTCGTCGAAATCTTTTTTTTTTTTTTATGTATGTTCCCCGATTACTCGCAGACGCGTGGACCGATTTGAAAAATTCTTTTTTTGTTTGAAAGGGTATACCTTCTAGTTGGTCCCATTGTCACCGAATTCTGATCTGATGATGGGATCCTGGAGAAATCGAGGGAACTCTTCAAATGTTGTAGGCACACATGAGATTTTTCATTTATTTTCGAAGACTAATGAAGTATTTGCGTCTAGTCATGAACATTTCAAGTTGGTGATCTGATGATGGAAGGTACAACTCCTTAGCAATTAGGAGTTGGGGGATAATTCTTTAAGTATAACATATTTCGTGTAATTTGGAAGCTATTTGAGTATTTGCCTTTAGGTGGTCATCCTTTCATGTTGCTGAGCTGATGATGAAAGGTACAACTCCTTGGAGATTAGGAGTTGGGGGACAATTCTTTAAATATAACATATTTCATGTATTTTGGAAGCTAA
>JALPQI010011552.1:0-34131 GCA_025490895.1 Thaumatotibia leucotreta | reverse complement strand
CACGGTTTAATATACTCCAGAGACCGAGTACTATCAGCTGTAAAAATATCATCTAATAAATTAGGACCTTATATAGGTAGTAGGTTACCGACACTCGTACCGTAAAAAGCCTACTTTCCACACTTGTATCATAACATAATAGCACATTACGATACCAATGCGAAAAAATTAAGTCCTAAACGAGTGGAGATAAATTAAAGCACGACCGAAGGGGCTACTATACTATGAACTACTATACTATACTACGTTTTTCAGTACATAAATCACTCCAAAGATTTCGACCTGCCATAAAATGAACCACTTCTCACTCTAGCACCTGAAAAAAACTCCATCTGTACTGAAATATTTATTTAGTCAAATCGAAAGCTTACAAATGGTTTAATCATTTACACGTAAAGAGAGGAGATAGACGAATAGAACTTACCCAATGCCGGAGTGAGAGGTGACGATAATAGCGCAGAAACAGCGCATTGTAGAAACAACATAGCGCTATGGGGAACACTGAACGGTTGAGCGAAGGCATGGAACGCACTTCCCCAAGTTATTTGCCAGGGAGCGATGTATGTTACCACGAATTGTATCTGTTGAAAAATAAAGAATATAATATCTAACAAAGAAAAGTAGTCTAAGAACAAATAAAACATGGAAGCTGCTCGTTATACTAAACAGCATTTAAAAGGGTCCTCATATTTTGTTAAGAAGTGTAATGAGGGTTTTATCGAAAACGGCATACGTTTTCTAGTTGGCGCCACTTAGCCGTAAGGTCCCGCTAAGAAACACAATTGGCTATGTAAGGTTTTCCGAAGGTATGAATATTATATTTTTCCCTGATAGCCGTCGTTTTAAGGTTCCAGAAAATGCGGCTCTTGTATTTTAATTTCCTATAAATTGTTAATAATCTTTTTTTAAGTGAGTGACGTGACATTTGTGGAGTTTTATGGATGAATAGAATTTAAGATGATGGTTATCAGGGAAAAATGTAATATTCGTACCTTCAGAAAACTTTACATAGCCAATTATCTAGCCCCAAAGAAAAACTAACTAGAAGATATTTTTATTTTTTTAATAATTTTATTAACTCGTACAAAACATTTAAACACGAAACTATAGCTCGCCTTTGTACGATTGTCTTGTTTTTTGTGTACTTTACTATATTTTTTGTACAATAAAGTGTTTTATTACTACTACTACCATAGGCGCTCTGAGAATTTAGACAAGTTTCTCGTCATTTCAGAAAACCCTCATTGGATCATTCCACGGGCTGTCCTGTACAGACGCGTGTATAATTTTATAATTTGAATTTTTTCCGAGTTATTAGTTATTATATATATTTTTAAGCAATTTTTGACTCCTCTAGTCACGAAAGAGAACTTCGATAACCCACGATTTTGAGAAAAACAGTGTTCGTACGGGACATCGGTGGAATATTTTGCGGAATGCACCAATATTAACCTTCTTAAAATATTTTTTTATAGTTTGCATAAAACTAGCGTGACTCAGGAGTCCGTTACCATGGCAAAAACAGACAGAAAAAAATATTCACCCATGTGATAATAAACATCTTTTTATATTGGGATCGTATCGAAATCTAAAAAATATCGTACTGCTGATCAACTTAGTATGGAGAAGCATTTTTTTATTACGATTTGAGTTGTTGGTTATCATGAGCACATGCAAATCCTAAAAGTATCCGTAACGAATTCGAAAACATATATACAGTAGTACAAAACACAAATAAAAAATACTCACTTTTAGTAAAAACTCGTAAACCTTGCTAAATATAATAGCAGTAACGAAGTAATCTATAAGGAACTGTTCTGAAATATTCTGACTGTTGAGGTCCCATTGGAAGAGGAGATACGCGAATACCAGTATTAGGTATTGTGTGTCTGGTTCTGAATACGCGTTCCGTAGACCTGAGGAGAAATGTGGTCGTTAATTGTATAGAAATAGGGGTCAAATTGCGCAATTCTTTGCATATTTCACGAAGTCTTAACTGTAAGTAAAGGTTGCCCAAAAATAATGCAAGATTTAAAATCGTTGAAAAATACTTTTTTCATGATTTTTTTTTTTCTTGATTGAATCATAAAGTATGTACAAGAATAGGGTTTAGTATGGTTTGGGACTCCCTTTACTAATTGTAAGTTCTCATATAAGCGATTGTATAAATTCTTATGAGAATAAATATTTAAACCCAAATTGCTGAAGATTTCCAACGGCCTCAGTAGCCTAGTTGGTTGTGATTTTGCCTATGACACTGGAGGTCTCTGGTTCAAATCCTGGTAATAGGTATTCCTATGTATCTATGCACAAATATACATATAACGTTACCAAATAATAGTACATTACGATACTTATACTACCTTAACTCACACAAAAAATTAAAAGTCTTAAGACATCCCACAGTAACACATCGTTAGCGCGATTCAGAATCTTATAGCGCCATCTAGCGAACTTACATTTAAGCGCGGCAACACAGACGAACAAGGCCGCCAAAGCGTCGCCATATTTAGCCGCGATGAGAGGCGCGTCTTGGGTAGTCGCTGCGACAACAACTCCCGGGTATAGCACGTTTCGCTCCAGAAAACATAGGTATACGAATATCTGAAAAAAGAATGTATTTAGCCACTCACTTGCTTTGATTTTTGCGATAGACTCTTTGTCTATGTAAAATAAGAGTGATGACATGTAACAAAAGCTACATGAAGCAAGTGAGTGGTTAGTAAAGAAAATTGTAAGTGGTTAATTTTTTTTTAAATAGTTTTCGACTAATTCAAAAACATTTATTTCAAACAACTGTGATCGTAAGTTGTAACAATCCCCGAATTAATACAAATAGAATAGTAAGCTAGTGTTTTAGAGTAGTGAGATAGTATTTCGTCGGCTGACAACCAAAACTCATTATAAAAACTGTCACTACTCTTAGCAACCTCTTATGTCAGTATTGAATCAGAACTTAGATACGATCTCTATTTCAAGTAGGTATTTGTTACTTAGTGAGTTTTGGTTGTCCGACGATTTTAGAGTACTGTGCTAGTGTTCTAGAGTAGTGAGATAGTATGTAGTTATGGTAATGAGTTACCCTCTTATTCATAAACGTCTGTTAACTTAACAAGCCGCTAATAATTGTTTGTCCCTTTTGCTCTTATGGACACATTCTTAAGACCGAAAGGGACAAACAATTATTAGCGGCTTGTTAAGTTAGCAGACGTTTATGAATAAGAGGGTTAGTTTTTAGGGCAGTGAGCTAGTGTTTTAGAGTAGTGAGCTTGTTTAGGATCAGTGAGCTAATGTTTAAGGGTTGTGATCTAGTGTTTTTGACTAGGGAATTAACGTTATAGAGTAGAGAGCTCGTGTTTAGGCGCTTAACCTATTTTACGAGTACCTATTTTAGAGTACTGTGCTAGTAATTTAGAGTAGTGATAGTATTTTATGGTAATGAGCTAATTTTTGGGATAGACAGCTTGTGTTTTGGAGTAGTGAGCTAGTGTTTTAGAGCCATGAGCTAGTGTTTTAGAGTAGTGAGCTAGTGTTTTAGAGCCGTCAGCTAGTGTTTTAGAGCCTTGAGCTGGTGTTTTAGAAGATTATAGATTAGAGAGCTCGTGTTTAGGCGCTTAACGTATTTTACGAGTACCTATTTTAGAGTACTGTGCTAGTAATTTAGAGTAGTGAGATAGTATTTTATGGTAATGAGCTAGTTTTTGGGATAGAGAGCTAGTGTTTTAGAGTAGTGAGCTAGTGTTTTAGAGGCGTGAGCTAGTGCTTTAGAGCCGTGAGCTAGTGCTTTAGAGCCGTGAGCTAGTGTTTTAGAGCAGTGAGCTAGTGTTTTAGAGCCGTGAGCTGGTGTTTTAGAGCCGTGAGCTAGTGTTTTAGAGCAGTGAGCTAGTGTTTTTGAGCCGTGAGCTAGTGTTTTAGAGCAGTGAGCTAGTGTTTTAGAGCCGTGAGCTAGTGTTTTAGAGCCATGAGCTAGTGTTTTAGAGCCGTGAGCTAGTGTTTTAGAGCAGTGAGCTAGTGTTATAGAGTACTGAACTCGTGTTTAACGTTACCTTCTCAAAGTACATCAGTTTAGCAGGTTCGGTGACCTCAAACATGGCGTGTTCGTGCGGCCTAAGGACTGGACCCGCTAGGCAGAGCCACGGTTGCTGTTTTCGGAGTTGAGGGGTTATGTAGTGTAGGATCCAGCCTACGCCGCAAATTATCCAAACCACCTAAAAGATAATATATAATAGGACATTACGATCATGTGCGAAAAAACTGAAATTCGAAACGAGTGGAGCAGTGTTGCCAGATGCTCCGCATTTCCGCATTTTGCTCCGCATTTTCGTCTATTATTCCGCATTCCGCTTTTTGGTAATGCGGATCCGCATTTTTTTTAATGTGCAATTTTTATGGGAGAAAATGCAACAGTGTAAAATCCTGGCCAGGTCTGTGAATTGAAAACGCACCAAATTCAAAATTTTATATGATTGAAATTGATTATAATTAAATTCCGATTTTTCATTTAAAAATCCGCATTTTTGAAGCGTAGCTTCCGCTTTTTACATTTCAGTGTCTGGTAACACTGGAGTGGAGATAAATTAAAGCACGAAAGAAGGGAGTGCTTTAAATCGACACGAGTTACGAATTTCCTTTTCGTACGTGTATCGTAAGACGTTTTCCAGTAGATATGGCCCTCCGAAGATTTCAAATTGACCTAAAATGAACCAATTCTCGCACTAGCGCGTAAAAAAGCGCTATCTGTACTGAAAAAGTATTTTACAATTCGTTTGGTGCTATGTTGCCTTAGGCAATTGAGAATTTTTTATGACTACAATTTAAAGGGCCATAAGTACCGTAAAACGTCGTATAATGTACTTGCAAATAAACAATTCAACGAAAAGTAAAGTATTGCAAATACACAATGCACTAATTTTGACACGTGTATGGTAATATACTAATGTACATTCATATTAACGGAATTGGGAGCCAAAAATAAGGTTTTCAGGACAATGTATTCTTGCCAATATTGATACTCATATTTCTAACAATAATTTAACTTCGGTTATCCAAATAACAAAAGTACCTACAATTTCTAAAATAACCCATAGCTCATCATCAGCTGTCGTAGTAAGAGTTTCTTAGTATTATCATTATTATCAATCAACACATTCGCATTGCAGAATAAAGCTAATATTTCGAAAAACTACTGTAGGCTTATTTACCACAAACTTCAAAAATCGTAAATTTGAAGCATTTGTCCGTCATTCCAACAAAGGCGTCATTGGAGTGGCAGAGACAGATGCCCGAAATACTATTTTATGCAACCCTTGTTTAAGAGAGGTCAAAAAAGGCGAGTGGCGTGGGTAACAATTTGAGGCGAAGCCGAAAATTGTTATTAAAGGCGCCACGAGCATTTGTTGACTCAGTTCAACAATGTTGCATACAATACTTTTTCTACGACCACACACTTATTTTCAAATTAAATTGTAAATTTGAGAAATATTCTTAGTCAATTTTATTAATCATCAAGGTCAGGCGGGAGACTTCAAAATTAAAAAAGAAAGCTCCTCTATGGTTTACTGTTCATCAGAAATTACATTTAAAATTAGGTTGGCAGCCATGTATTCCATTAAGTCTTGTATACACGAGGTGACTGCGTGTAAACCCGAATGCGTTTATAGGGAATAGACAATATAGACTTATCTTGACATCTGTAAGGTAAGAGCTTAAAGGTGTGTTCACGACCATGTAAATGACAAATAAAAGTACGGGAGTAGAAAAAAGCTTTTAAAAGTTCGCTGTAGGTATGTTCAACTCACCTTATTCAGCTGTAGTTTCGTAAGCGACGTAAACACCGTAGTGCAATGCAATCCAAACACAAACAGCCCCAAAAACGTACAAACTATAACATCATTCTTCAACCTTGCATTTACAGTTGCTTGCAGTTTCTTCGGCAAGGGATCTTCCATATCTTCATCCGCTGGCTTCTCTGTCTCTTTCGGTTGGCTTGCTTTATCTTCCGTCTCATTTTCTTTTAAAGAAGAAGTCGACATAGTATCACCTCTCGGATCCATTTTTAAAGAACTTACACTTGATGTCTGTGATCGTTTCTGAGTTTTAGCTATATTAGTCTCCGAACTAAAGTTGATTTTAGATGCAGATGAACCAATTGAATTCTGCTTGGAGATGTTACTTTCAGAATTGTTTTTCTTGTCGTCTGTTAATGTATCAGCCTTTTCCATTTCAGGAGTAACTTCCGGTGGTGTTTGAATAACATATAACTCTGGAGGCAGTAAGTGTTTTTTTATCAAATTCCATATTAAAGTATAATCACTTGCACTGCGACTTAGATGGTACGCTATTGGTACTAGCAGAGCGCAGAATATTGAAAAGAGTATGTTGTGTTTCTGATGCTGTGATTTCTTCCCTTCAACTAAACCGCTATAAGCAAACCCGTATAGCACTCCTATAGCAGCTAAAGATCTAACTACACAGTATACCGCAGCGCTTAAACTGCTTGTAGCATTACCGCCAAATATATGCATGTCTATCTGTTCTAGCAGATACATTAGAAAGGTATTTACTTGAGGGAATAGGCCCAAGCTGAACGCTAAAGGAAAGAAGAGAAGAAATTTTGAAAGAACTTCTTGAATCACTAGTAAAAAATCTCGTTCATTCATTTCGAATCCGTATATAGTTAATGGTTTTTCATCGACACTTCTTTTACTTCTAGAATGTTCTTCTGGCATCTGCTGCAATTGTCCATGCACTATACACAATATAGCTGTACATATACAGAAGTATACTGGTCGCGAGAAAACCACCATTTTGTTAAATCCGTGAACAGGTGATGCAGAATCCGGTTGCACACTTTTTAGCAACGAATATTGGCTTCCGGCCATAATGAAGCAGAACCAAAAAGCGTATATATCCCTGTAGAACCCTAGATTTAAAACCATAGACCCTAAAACAGCTACTGAGATCGCTAGTAAAATTGAAACGAAAGTCTCTTTGAAGGTTAAATTTCTGTCAAATAACGCCATCAATTTTAATCTGTCCATTGTCACTTTCACTTCAAAACACTTCCAAAAGCTCAGGTTGTAGTAACTCTTTGGTTTCGGCTGGTTAGCTTTCTCTATTTCGTCCATGAATTTCGATAGTTTACTTCTAATATTGATTTCTAAGCTTGCATCTCCTATGGAAGAAGGCATTAGGCTGGGTATGTTATTAGACACCGTTTCAACAGATTGTTGCGCCTGTTCTCTTTGCGCTCTCTGTTGGCTCATTAGGAAATTTATATGCATGCTTGGAAACCCCATTCTAGATTGTCTTTCAGCCTCAATTTGCTCTAGCAAACTATCAGTAGCGTACGCTACTGGGGACCTTGGTTGATCCGTACGAGATCCAGTCCCACCATCAAAGACGTAAAACCTTTTATTCGCATTGTTAGTATTGATAGGAACAACAGCAGACACATTATTGTTGCTTGACAGTAAAGGGTTATTACTGCCCTGATTGGAAGAACTCTGATCGATACTGTTATCTCTTTTAGGTTTAGCTATGCTTTCGCTATTTCCAGCTTCCGATTCTAAAGATCCGCAGCTGCCTTCTCCAGTTTCTTGAGAATCTGGAGGTTCTACTGGCTTCACTCTGTTACATCTAACATCTTCTTTATCTGGGAGTGGAATAGGTTGAGCCTGAGCTCTTCCTGAGCTGTTTTTGTCAAATGTATACGACATCCAATTGCCGTATTCATCCATGAAGCAATGTATCGCGCCATCGGTTGTATCATCAAAAGACGTCGCAAAGTGAACACTGTTGGAATTGTTTGGGTTCTCTGGATTAGGGTTTTTGTCTTTCTTATCGGTATTATTCTGATTGGACGGATTGTTTCTTTGTCTAGTCGATCGTTTTATTTTTCGCACTCTGTTCCTGTGATTTCTGTCCATGAGTGGTCTAAGTCTTTGGCCTTCTTCGGCATATTGGACTAAGTCGGGTGGTGCATTTTCGGGTAAACAGCAGGGCATTAAATCTACTCTAGAGTTTAGGAATGCCGCTAGGAGAGGCATTGAGGTTGGAAGCAACGTATTAGTGGATGTTTGTGCGACCTCTTCTATGGATCTTTTCCTGGTTTTGTGTGAGTTTTCTCTCTCTCCTCTAATACTTTGCCTGTGACTCCTTGGTCGTTCCTCCCTGTTTGGAGGTGGCATAACTACTGTATTCGCATTCGTAGCAGCAAATAGACACTCTAGCCCTTGAACCAAAGCAGCCTGAGCCTCTACAGCGTCCATAAGCGTTCTATCTTCAGTCTCATTCTCTTTCTTAGAATCTTTCTTTTTATTCTCCTTCTGAGATGAAGCTCTCGATCGCGCTAAGTTTTTAATTTGCTTTGGAATAGCTCCTAAATTTTTTGGGACATTGAATGAGGATTCGCCTAAAGCGTTGGCAAGTTTTTGGCATATTATTTCTTCTGTAGCACAATTTTCATGGCAAACTACTGGACCGCATGGTGGAGAATCATCTTCTTTAGCGGATTCCTCAAATAACCACTCTAAACTATACACGCTTCTTTCGTCAGCGCTTTTACTATCAGTAACCTGTGATTCCTCAGTCTCTTGGAAGGCTTTTTCGTCGTCATCTTTCGCTGTTTCCGGTGGCCTATCGAAATTGGCTTCACTACTACTGCTAGAGTTAGAAATATCGTGGTCCCACAGTTTCTTCTCTACCTCATCACCTTTTTTCGCTTCCGCGTTCTCATTGGATTCTAAACTGGATTTCTCTATCAGTAAGTCTTTAGAACTAGCACTGGCTTTATCAAAATAGTCAGCGGGATATTTACACTCACAAGAAACACTTGGTCGGTCAACACACTTGGCTTCGTCTTGTTTCATAACTTTCTTCAGTCTTACTGGTTTAGATTTGCTATGAGCACACTCTGGATTCTTTGAATGTCGTTCACAGCAATGCTTCTTGCAGTCTTGGCTCTTCGCTCGGACAACCCGAACATCAGTAGCTCTGTCTAGTAAGGGAGATCTAGAACCATTATTCTCATAATCGGAGTCACTAGATCGAACTGCTGGGGACTGTTCAGCATCCCAATCAAAGCCTCTAAACTGCTTATCGTCTTCATAATCACTGTAGCTTTCTCCGCTTGAATCTAAATCAGTCTCCTTCTGTGATGTCTGCATTTCATCTGATATTTCAGCTATAGGGTAAACTATTTCTGAACCGTAGGTTAAGTAGGGGTAGCTACCTCTGCCTTCGTCAGGTTCGCTTCTGGGGAACAGATTAAAATGCGGACCTCTCGTTAAGCATTTGCTTGGAGGCGGAATTACTGCATTTTTAGGGTTTTTCAGCACTTGGCCACCTATAGTTTCTACGCTATTCGGATGGGGGGATAAATTCGATACACTTGGCGGAGGGCATCCTATTTCTAACGCGGCACTCTTTATTCTCCTAACACCCGGGCTTTTTCCTTTACTTTTCTCAGTGTCACCACTTGGGGTTTCTGCTTTGACCATCATATACTCCCCTAGTTCGACGCTAGCGAAGAAACCATCTGTGTTATTCGAATGCCTTCGCATATGCGAGACTAATTGCGCAGTCGAATTCAACAAGGGCAACTGAATGGTCGACATAGTTGAATTCGATTTGCATCTCATATTCCTATTCAACTCTTGAGTAGTCAACGCTATAGCTGACTTAGTACAATTTTCCTCAGGATAGTTAGTGTATCTTCTCCGATGAGATCTCTTTTTTGGTGATGGTGGTCCGACACTAGGTTCAGAGTTATCCGAGCTGAGTTGCCGGGCAAATTTGGATTGGTAAGGTTCCCCAGCTTCGTTCCCGTCTAGATAGAGCCACTCTTTGAAGAAGTCTCTGTTTGAGCCTCTCCGGTGGCATTCGTGGTATCGCCTGCTGACTTTGGCGAAGGGTCCTTCGTCGACCATCATGTGGACGGGCAGATTGGAGTTGGTATCTCTGGGATGGCGGTAGACCTCTTCGACTATCAGCTCGTCTATGCGGTTCGCGCGTCGCTTGGCCCGTGGGTCTCGTTTGGGCTGAAAAATACACACATTATTATGGTGTTAGCTGTGACCATAAATATAACATGGATGTCTAACTCCAGCTCAAAAATGCCAACAAACATCAAATTGTTCAAAATATGCGCGATGTTAAGAAAAACGCTATGTGCCCATTTTGGCACAATTGAACGATTGTTTTTGGGGGCATTTTTGAGCTGGTGTCAGACGTCCATGTTATATATGGTCGCAGATTGTTTGTCTCTTTCGGTGTTATCAATATGTCTATAAGACCTTGATAGGGCATATAACAAAACACTAGTTTTGAACACTATTTGGAACGATTTATTGATCTTTAAACAGAGACGTTTTTCAATACGACAATCAACGCGAGTGACAGATTGCGACTGGTTTAATCTATATGTATACCTACATATTAGGTACGTATAGACAACTAAACTGAGTTCTTCGCATATACTTTATAGACCTAAAGGGACAAGCAATACTTAGGGGCTTGTTAAGTTAGGAGTAGTTACCTTCCGGCGGGCGGCGCGCTTTGTCCCGGACGGTCCGGGTTCCGGTTCCGGTTTAACATCGGACAACTTTACGGACAGTGTACTGTCCTCGTTGCTGGATTCAGAGCTGTTCTTCCTGTGGACGTCAACTTTTAGATCTGGAATTCCATGAAGAGATGTGTTAATTATGTTACTGGTCTCTTTGTACTTTTTATTGTAAATAATTGGACGTGGTTAAGGAAAAGGGATCTAATGCACAAAAATCTTCAGATGAAAATGACAAATACTGTTATGTGATTATGTTTTTATAAGTGGGTGAATCAACTTTTTTCTGTCTGTTATTGCCATGGTTACGGTCGCCTGAGTCACGTAGATTTTATGCAAAATTATGCTACTTATACTATGCAAACATAAATTTTTCTGGTGTTCCTTAATGGGTCACCTACAAACATGCACTACATGCATGTTCGCTTACTTTAAGTAGCCTAATTTTGCACAAAACCAGCGTGACTCAGGCGACCGTAACAGTGGCAATAACAGACAAAAAAAAGTGGATTCACCCAAGTACGGTCAGTGTCCATAAAATATCAGTGAACTAAAGGCCAATAAATTGTTAGTGATTAATGATTATCTACAATCTAGATAAAAACACTATGTATCGAGCCGCTACGTCATACGTCTGTCATCGGCACCAAAGTCCCGCTGCCTGATGATGATGGGCATCAGCGTCATCATTAACGGCACATTACTGCAATCGCCAATCCACTTGCCCAGCGTGGCGATTATGAGCATGCTCCTAATGCGTATAGTTAATAGGAGAGACCTAAGGTCAGTGCGGGTAAGTGCGGTAATTTTATTTGTAAGAAAAGTCCGTCACATGCGTCTTATACTGTTGAGTTTGGGGTGGAAATCAGTTGGTAGAGGGACTTTTCAGATAGACGGTCTTAACCGCATTGACCTTACGTCCAGCAGTGGACTGAGATAGGCTGATGATTAGCGTTAAAAAATTCCAGATTAAATCCCGTTTCTTTCCAAACAGTTTGTTTTTTTCCGGATTTATTCGGAATAATTTTCAACTCCAAACCAATGATAATTAGGACTAATTTTCGCTTATACAAGGAGAACGTGATGTCATCGAGGAAAAGTCAATTGAAATAGATGGAAAGGAGTGACAATGACAGTGACGTCGATTATTTCTGTAAAAACCCGAAAAAAAACGGAAAAAAAACTAAATTATTAAAAAAACATTGATTTTTTCCGACATTTTCAACGCTACTGATGATTATTATTATTATTTATTCAAACAAAAAAATATACAGTATGACAGTATAAACTAAAGCACTGTACAATTTAAATTACACAATATTAGATACATCATTATAATATACCACTATCATCCATTACCTCGCAGTACTTCAGACATACGCTACACACATTTGCCCATCGGCTTGCGAACAGATCACATTCAGGTGCCCATGACAGAAGCGCGTTCAAAAATCTTAGAGCTCGAATAAGAGGAGATCTTTGGCGAGCCACAGTACGCGTTGTTGGAATCGCAAGAAGGATATGGTTTCTAGGTATCTATCATATCTAGATGTATGTATGTATGAGATACCTATGGTGCTGTTGTTGGGTTTGTTGTATTCGGCTGTGGCGGATTCATTGTCGCTACTCGCTGCAGGCCGAAGCATCTGCATCTCCATACCCTCTTCACGACTGTAAAATAATTGCTATTTTAACCGATTCGCCCCGGTACTGTTACACTAAGGCTCGATTTGACCGTGTGGTGACGGCAGTAAGAATACATCACCACCCCAACTCCTCCTGCGGGTGTCGCAAGAGTCGACTAAGGGATTGAAGTGTCACTGACCATTCTACAAGTTTGATGATGGGCAGCAGCGTCATCATAGTGGACACATTACTGCGATCGCCAATCCGCTTGCCCAGCGTGGCGATTATGGGCATTTACCTCCTAATGCGTCTATACGCATAGTTAATAGGAGAGGCCTACGTCCAGCAGTGGACTATCATAAGCTGATGATGGACTGTTACACTAAGGCTCGATTTCACCAAACTTTTATTCAAAGAATAATGCTTATTCTCAGATCATCCTCACCATTGTCGTCATTTCAACCATAAGGGTGCGGCTCCATTGAGGCGGAGAGGAGCGGAGATGTGCAAAATTGGTTACATTCTTCAAATTCAAAATTCGAAACACTGTCATGCGGTCTCATTGGCCAATTTTGCACATCTCCGCTCCTCTCCGCCTCAGTGGAGCGGCACCCTAAGACATACAGGATGATTCTTGAGTCATGAGCAGGAGTGAACATGGTTCTAGGGATGGTCATGCTGAGCAACTTTCACTTCGGAGACAACCGAGAAATTGTACAAAAAATCTGTTAATTGGACGTATTTATGCAAAAAGGAACAAACCCACAAGAATTTTTCGTTCTAATTAACACCTAAACTCAAAACAAAATTTGGGTGAATTTTCACAATGACAAATTAGTGTGGATTGGTTCCTTTCTGCATAAATACGTCCAATTATGAGTTATTTGATACTTAACTCATAAAATAATACTATGAAAAACGGATAAACTCGCGTAAATTAATTAAATTTAACTTTATCTTGACGTTTCGAACACTTTACAAGACCACGAACCCCGTTAAGTGTTCGAAACGTTGAGATGAAGATTAATGTAAGTAATATACGCAAGTTTATCTGTTTTTCATAGTTTTATTTCATGAGTAATCGTCTCCGGTAACCGGAGAAAATATTATGATACTTAGCTTTCAAATAAGGACCCATTAACTCATAATTAAGAGTTTGTTGGGGATTTCTTAGTTATCGCCGTAGTGAAAGTTGCTCGGCAAGACCGTCGTCAGTACCCTGTTCACTCCTGCTCGTGACCCAACACGCAGTATAGATAATATTTTATTTATTTCCTTTCTTTCACGGGCTATTACGTCCCGGATTTTTGTTAGGCTTGCGCGGGGATATAGATCCAACACGTAGAGAGCCTTTGGAGAAATTTGCTGTGTTGTACACCTGCTGCAACTCATTCACGGGCACAACAATAGATATCCGTAAACCGGTCGCAGCTATACTCTAGCTATTGAGAAGGAAATGGAAAAGACTTATGGGCTATGGTGATGGAGGATGGGGATGGATCAGAGATGGAACTATAGAAAAGAGGTCCGGACACCTGCCATAACAATGATTTCTCTTTGCTATCGAGGCAGGCGGTGACTCGCCGCCGACTAGATGGGCCCCCGTAAATGCCGTCACAAGATACAGCCAGGGGCAACACCGGTGTAGGCGGCTCAGGAGTGTAGAGAGGTGTACAGGTACACCGCTTTCTGTGCAGTGACTTGACAGTTGCCGCACCAACTCGCGACTTACGCAAATTTACACTTCCACCCCTGGAGCGTATAGCTCTGACGACTCCTCTCTGGATGGCCAATTTTATTAGTTTTATTATTATTTATCAAGGTCTATTTGTATAAAATTATCCAATAATATTTATCATTTATCAAAAAAGAACACTCACGCAGTATTATAAGTGGAGGTCCCATCAGTGCTAGGCTGGAGTACGATGCACTCGCTCGTGTCGTACATGTGGTGCAGCCCATGGTTGATCAGTTTCAGGGTCGTGAACAGAACAGCTACCAGCGCACAGTATATAATCCAGCCGAGGCTTGCTGGTGGGAAGTACTGCGGAATAAAGAATAGGTGTTTTAGAATGTATTATTTTGTTTAGCTGAGGCAGGCGGAGTACATTTATTATTTATTAAAACAAAAGTTTACATGACATTACAGCAGAACACCAATGCGTCATGAAACTAAAATTATACAATTTAAAAAAATAGAATACAAATACAAAATAGACTATAAAAATAAATAAAAAACACATTAATTAGATTTAGGCAACACAACTGCGTGGCTCCGTTGCGTCGTCTGAGCCGGCGTCGTAGGGTACATCAAATTTAGAAATTCGTTGATGTCGAGGATTTGTCTTTGTCACTCCTAAGAAGGCATCATTAGATTGACAGAGATAAACCTCGAAATTTGCAGTATAGAGTGCGCTTTTTTCACAAGTTGCGAGAAGTCATTCCATTTTTTTTCAGGTCGAAACTTCAGAGGGCCATCTGTACAAAAACGTGCTAAAAGGAAAATCGTAACTCGTGTCGATTAAAAACACACCCTTCAATCGTGATTTAATTTATTGCTTGTTACGAACTTCTTTTTTTTCGCACTTCTGTCGTAAGATTTTGCACTAATTTAGGACTCGTAATGTAGTGCAAAATCTTTTTCCATCGTATTATTTTCACGAAAACGTCCGAATTTTCTGTCTCAATAATCTTCAATGCAATGTTTCCGCTGAAAAGCCAATGGGAAAGGATTTTGCACTACATTAACAAAATGGTATGAGAATCTCATTCTATCGAACTATAACCATCCATATTTTCCGAATTTTCTACTTTTTTAACACAACAAGTTTCACAGGCTAGGGTTTGTGCATAAATCACGCGGGGTCCTATAGGGATGGGAGGAGAAAAGAAAGAAGAGTCCAAGAAAAAATCAAGTTAGGGGTGGGGGGTACAAGGAGACCTCACGTGTATTTTTCTACGATGAACAAACTAAGAAAAAATATGCAGCGGGACGAAAAACTAGGTACTCAGGTTCGTGATTTGCTACAAATATTGTGAATTTTGCGACGAGCGAACGTTAAAAGTTGATCATGAGCCTTATTTAAATGACATTAAGACTATCGGAAAAATGGTGTCTTATACTCATATTAATAAGGAGTTATCTGTAACTGTCAAAAGATCATTCTTTGTAATCGGCAACTATAATAGAGTTTTTGGACTTTGCCCTGTTTATTGACACGCAAATAGGTTATTACACGTAACTATTAATTAAATGTCAATTACAACTGCTATTGGAAAATGAGTCATTGAGGAAATAAGAGATCTAAAAGCATAAGTATCATTCAAACATGTTTCAGTTTGAGTCAGAGACTCTAAATACATTTCGGAAATTGCTTTAACATTGGAATATTATACAAGAGGCTAAAAACAAATAATAAATACTATTTCAGTTCAGAGGGTTTTTTTTACACACTAGTGTGATAAGTGATAATTTTTTTATCAGGTTGAAACTTCAGACACCTGTACACAAAAGGAAATTCATAACTTGTGTTGATTTCTCTCTTCTTTCATGTTTTTATTTATCACCAGTCATTTAGAATTTAATTTTTCACATGTGTATCCAAATGTATGATTTTTTCTTAAACAATGTCAGACATTTATAAATAATTAATCTAACTAGTTTATCAAGATTAGTTATATATAACACCATATTAGTATACAATAAAATCAGATGCAAGTGGGTAGTTATAATAAAATATGATTAGTTTGACTGACAATAAAGTAAACCATTGAATGCAAAATATAAAAATTGAAATTTATCTATTTTTAAGCCTTAATTCAACAAGATTCAAACTACTGAAAATATTTTTGCACACACATTTCATATTTCCTGCGAACCCAACATTTTTAACCCTTTATTGGGCACCGGTCACAAAAGCGACTAGCCCATAACACCATCTTTTTGTATTATTTTTACACAGAAATTTTTGTACTACATGATGTTGTTGAGGCTTGAAAACAGGATTTTTTTGAATCCTGCCCGTTAAAGAGTTAAGTACCAAAGATGCTAGAGATGCTAGGGATGGCCTGTACCTTTTTTGTGCCCAATTAAGGGTTCAAATTGCCTAACAATTTTAGGTAAAGTATGTAATTTAGATAAATTACAAAGTAAACAATAAACATCAAGCAACACCACATACTAAGAATAATTTATTGTGATTTATAAGTCTTTCATAATTATGATAATAACTGTGTGACCTAAAATGGTAATCAAATAGTAATGAATGAAAATGCAGCCATGTGTTAAAATAAACAAAAACTTTTATACTCAAAACAACTCTTACTTGCTTCATACAAGATATTACAGCCAGTTTTCTCCAGTTATAGGTGCACAGCATAGCAACTAGCCACTTAAATGGACAATGGCAACAACAACAATCATGTTCAAAACTGTTGACCCACTTTCTTTAAGCACCATGTCTAACCTTACAAGTAATTTGCACAGCACATCAGACTCACCAGGTAGACGGAGAATGGAAGGCATAACAAGAACAGCCACACATACAGGTGCACAGTGTTGCAAAACAAATTCTGATGCGGGTCGTAAAACCAGCCGCCTGTCAGAGATGCCCAGACACCCTGACGCAAAATTTCCAAAGTCTGGGATCCCATCTTACACTTATGTCCACATTCCCGTGTTATTTCACAGTCCACCAACACGACACTCTTCTTGAAGCACTTAATATCATTATTTCACATCAACTAATGTCTAAATGCAAATTATTCGTCTTTCCTGCCATTTTGGATGACACACTGCAAACAAATATCGTCCCTATTGACATCGAGCGAACATTAAATACAGAGCTCGATAAGATTATAACTACTATCTAGCCGAATTAACATAACATATCGTTTAGCACGAAGGGGACTTAATTGAATAGTAAACAAAAAGTAAAAGAGATACGCCAAATACACTAAAAACTGCTGGGAGGAGCGAAACAACACTTTTCATCTGATTGACAGGAAAGTATCAGTGTTGTCATAATTAAATTAAATAGATACGCACTAACTGCGAATCGGTAAATTTACGGTTTTCGACTATCGAAAACTTCAATGAGGCAAATGGCAACACCAAATTTTGGATGCCGTCACTCGCAGTCAGCTGTGCGGTGACAGGCGGTGGTGCCGCTAATTTTTATTTTGTTTGAACCAAGTGTTCAAATTTATTAGATTTATTAAAGTGTTAACGTAATTGTTCGCTATTTTTGACTCACTTTCATAATGGGAGACATGGAAAAACTTTTAAAACAAGCTGCAATGCAAATTGGAGCGGGAGGAAGTGCAGGTTTTGTAGAAGTTTGTATAATGCATCCTTTGGATCTTGTAAAGACGAGGCTGCAAATACAAGCAACAACTGCTGCGATTAAGAGCTCTGATCCTCACCACTACAGAGGAGTATTCGACTGTTTAAAGAAGATGTACAAATATGAAGGAGTTACTTCTTTTTGGAAAGGTATCCTGCCCCCAATCCTGGCTGAAACTCCTAAGCGAGCAACGAAATTTGTGACATTCGAACAAACCAAAAGGTTTTTTATGTTTGGTTCCAGCACACCGACACCTTTAGTGAGATTATTATTTTGTTATTTTACTTTAATTCCAATTGAGTATTTGAAACAATTAAAATTAAGAAAGTTTCACAGTATAATAACCACATCATTAATCTTTGTTTTTATTTTTAAAATTAATATTTTGATGTCTTTTATTGACATTAATTAATGTATAATCAATTTATTTTTATATATAAAGTTACAGTGAGTACTAAACGCGCACTGAATCTTTTTACAAATATAATTGTAAATTTCGATATGAATCCATTTTATACATATTTTAAACCTACCTAAATCAAACGATCACTAACATCGGATACAATATGAATATTTTGAACATGGCATTAAGTTTGATATTATAAAAGAAATGAATTAAACCAATTTACCAATTACTTACTTCATTTGTAACCATTATCCGTTTTATTTATTTTTTACATTATAACCGTTACTCTAAACGTACAACAGTGATACTTATGTGTATCTGTTGACTGATTTGTTCAATTTATTTTTCGTTTAAATGATATCTAATTATTATTTCAGACATTTGCTCTAGCTGGCTTGAGTGCTGGCGTTACGGAAGGAATATTAGTAAACCCATTCGAAGTGGTCAAGGTCACTCTACAATCCAACAAGTCACTCGCTGCGCAGCTTCCTAGCACTTGGTCCGTAACGAGACAAATAGTCCGAGAAAATGGACTCGGATTCAAAGGACTCAACAAAGGCATAACAGCCACAATTATGAGAAATGGCGTCTTCAATATGGTTTACTTTGGATTCTACCATAGCGTCAAAGGTTACGTCCCTGAATACGAAGTGAGTATTTAAATTGATACGCAGGGAGCGTCAAGCCAAAATGTGATTTATGAACATAGCTCAAGGTCTATATTATACAACCAAAATATTGTGGCTCTTGTTCTGTTGTAGATTGCCGCATTAATTTAATGAGTTATTCCGCTACTCTTATCATTGTTCACAACAGTTGTAAAACATAGAGCTGCTGTTGCATAATATGAATATTATGCCATGGTGAAATGATAAGAAAATATTAGTTTACATAAAAAATATTAAATATTATAAATCTCATCGCATTTGGAATACGGGCCCGTATTTAACTTTGCAACGAATAAACTTAGATATAAGTACTTTCTTGTTCGCACATTCGCCACCGAATCAACTTCTCGATATATTTATTTGAGAAATAGCTTTTAACCTAGAAATACTGTAATTTTACTTTTAAGAGTAAGAGGTTATTCGCTCTTGAGCAGCGATCTAAAACCATAACAATTTTTTTTCGATAAACGAGGACATGAGATTAAATTAAAATAGGACAGGGTTACGACATTATCCTTGTCAACTTTTTTCACAGGATCCTCTTCTGGAATTCGGCCGTAAGATCGCTATCGGTTTCACGTCCGGCGTTCTCGGGTCTTGTGTGAACATTCCTTTCGATGTGGCTAAGAGCCGGATTCAGGGTCCGCAGCCGGTGCCTGGAGTGGTGAAGTACAGATCCACCACAGGGGCAATTGTAATGGTGTACCGAGAAGAAGGGTAAATTATTGTTTAGTCATTTGACCAAATAAAATTTTAATTTATTTTATTTTACATCAAGCTTTTGCCCGATGTGCATGATAACGTGCAAAAGTTAAACGAAGTATTACAAGCTGTGGTTGGCGAGAATAAGCTATTTGTCTACTAATTAGACATGTGTTATGTCAAATTAGTATTAAAACAACTCACCTTCGCCAGTTATAAGGCAATCATAACTAGTAAAATAATAATTTCGCTAACAAGAAAAAGAGACAACTTACAAAAGGATGACATGTTCATTATGAAATTTTAATAATAATTGTTTCAGCTAGTAACCCTTATTTACATTGGCTTTGTTAGGTAAACTTTTATCATTTTATTTACAATAGGTATCTGATAAGTCTGAAGAGCACGATTGATAACAATGGACCGTTACTCTTTACTTGCATCACGGATCTAAAAATGATCTAAATATCATATTTTGATATTATTAACAATAAGATATTGTCTTCGGCTACCGCGATAGTAATTCATGAAATAAAACTATGGAAGCGGATTATATCAAACGAAAACATCTGTATGGAATTGATATATACGATATAATCCATTTCCATATTTAGTTTTATTTCTTTACAATAAGATATGCCTTGCTTCTACAGCATATATAAAAATGGTGATGTTTGGCATTTCCTCCGCCATTGTTGATATAAAATTCTTATCGTCCTATCTTGTTGATTCAAATATGTACTAGCAAACAAAACGTAAGTCATTGACCCTTCGTATGTTTTTGGGAATAAGCAAATGTTTCTAAGTTTATTATTGATTTAAATTTTACTACACAAAAGTAAAACTTGACGTACAAAAGGTGAACTTAATGTCATGACGCATTCTCTGCTAGTCAACCTTTAAGGCAAAGCAGAGAAATAGATTATATTGAGCGTTTTTCATGAAGCGCCGCTTATTTTTTTTTTGAAATGATGTCTAATATGTCACAATTACCCATTTACTGAGCGTATTCTGGAAACATTGAAAATTTAAAGAAATACGCAATTTTGATACTACATTCTTAAAATGATGACTCATATAGATGCATTTGTTAATGAAATAGTCATACATGGATACAGTTATTTTACTTATTTATTTAAATAGTGATATGAAAGTTCTGAAATAGGATATATCGTTACACGGCACCATGTGGTTTCTCGTGTCGCATATGTAGTTTCGTAACACTAACCACATAAAGTTCAGCGGATTCAGTGCATTGCCCGAAGTTGTTGCACCGTACACATGTTCTTGGATTGTATCCAAGTGTTCCGTTATTTACGCAAAGTACTAACAAACATGTTCATTATGAGCTCATACTGTGCAGAATAAAATTAAAGCAAATGTATAACAATGTAACATGATCATCGTGAATCATTACAATTCTGTTTTCATTTTGTCAATTTACAACAAGAGATATAAACAACAATAATGTGTGAATACATATTTAATTGTGTTATTAAAAAATCAAAATCTAAAAATATGTACAGTCAGCTGCAGAGATAAGTAGACCCCCTTGCATACAAATTTGTATGCAAGGGGGTCTACTTATCTCTGCAGCTGACTGTACATTATTTTATTATTAATATTTTATTCATAGATAGGTTGAAACGGAGGTTACATTGTTTTATTACGATTTTACGATGATAATAGCACTATAAAGGGATTGTTACTTATTGCATAGGTACAAATATTTAATATAGCTGCTAATTACCCAATTAGTGTGCTGATAAATGGGTTTCAGTTTAAAATTAGCTTAAGTACCCAGTTAGTGAACTGAGACAGTTAATTGACTAGCGTTAATATTTGCTTCGGTTTTTGGGGTTTATTTTCATTCGTTTTTAATAGGTAATTTTTAAAATTTATTTTAAAGACAAACGGGTCTTAATCGCGTAAACAGGCTCACCTGCCTGCGACCACGAGTGTAACGTCATGCCGTCAGGATATTATTAAACGTAAGTTTACGCGATTAAGACCCATTTGTCTTTAAAATATGAGTGATAATCGTGAAAGTTTAAATCAAAGTATTTTTTATATTAGTGACTAAGATTATTTATTTTGTGAATAGTGTAATTTCAATGGCAAATGATGTATTACATTATTAATATAAATAATTTGTAATATTAATCAGTATCTAGTTAACCCGTAATGTATGTGAACTTTTCTTTATTACAGATTTAGAGCCTTGTACAAGGGATTGGTGCCCAAGGTGATGCGACTAGGCCCCGGTGGAGCTATTATGCTTGTCGTTTATGACTATGTTTATCATTATCTAGACCATAGGTTCAAATAATCATCAACGCATATCATATGATGTGACTTAGTTATCATGTAAGTGTTACATATATTTTCTAATTTGTTATGTATTATAAAATAAAGCAATTGTAATATGGATATTGTTAAATAAAAATATGAATTACAAATCTTTTTGCTATTTACAATATCTCCTAAGAGTTATCGTATACAATTGATTGCATAATATTACTTGTTACACTAAGTACTGATTTTTCAATCCCCAGTTAACAGTAACTGTCAAATAAATGTTAACTCTATCCTTTTTTGACTGATGACCAGCGATAACGATGGTAATACTTTTAACTGAGGGATACTTTTAACTGAGGATTGAAAAATCAGCCCTAAATGTAATTAGTTTTACCTAATGAATAAAAAAAACAAATAGGTAAATTGTAGTCATAATGTTCTAAACAATGCCCGTACGTTGGTATTTAACTATGGTAAATTATATTGACATACCATAAAGTACAGTGAGGCACTATAATTATATCCTGCTTGTGGTTGTGTGGCATGTGTTCTTGGACAGCGCAATTTTTTTGCCATCAATCGAGCTGTTGTATGCTGTGTGTATCAATCAATATCAATAACACAATCAATTTCGAATGAGTGTAAATTGGAGCAAAACGACGGTTAAAATTTGATAAGAGTTCGTATTTCTTGAACCACCATTGGCCACATGTACAGTCAGCAGCAGATATACCTGAGCGGGCAAGGTGTCCAAGAAGTCATGTACACTTAAATCGTCAGAAAAATATGAACATCTAAGTTATCATTTTCACATACGCTTTCAGTTCGTCACATATATCTTAACATTCCAGTTTTTAACACGTACACGGTTATTTAATCACAATGTCAATAACGGTTACAAAGTCAGTGGTAACTAAGCACTCAAATTTAAGCAGTTGTCATTAATATCTACACGCACTGCCAATCACATACGTCAGCAGCCAAGGTGCCACCCGTTGCTTAGCAGTTGTTATTTCAATGGTAACTAAGCACCAACATTTTATGTGAATAACTTTCAATACTGTAATTTTTCATTCTGTAATTAATTAGTTCGTTGAATGCAGTTTTTGCAATCCAAATGGCAAACGTATTTTCCTAACTAGCTTCGGCACCTACCGCTGAACAGCTGCAAAGGAACTTTCTCTGTCACTTCAATTAGAGTATAATAAGAGTGACCTTGGAGTGACCATGACAAGTTCTTTCGATTTGATGATTTCGGATTTCGCGGTAGCGGCCCTGAGGGTTTATTGCGAGCTACGCACGAAGTTTTGCTTCTTTGTCACACTTACGTTCGACATTGCAAGTGCGAAAGAGAGAGGCAAAACATCGTTCGTGGTTCACAATAGGCCCTCTGGTTATAACTTATAAAGAATATTTGATCCATGTGCGAGGGGCCGCACATAGTGTGCCACTAAGAGGGATAGACATAGTCACTTACTACTAAGACGAAAGTGCCACACAGGCACTTAGTGACGTATTCAACGCATTTGTCTGGCACTTACATTTAGCATCTAATGCACACACACACAAAAAATAGTGGCACAGTGATAAGGACGGACGATTATCGTTCCTTTTCACTTCCACTAGTAAAAAGTTTCATAAGACCATCCCTTTCGTTCTTGCTATTATTATAACGTTGTCAAATCCATATTAATCCTACATTCATGTCCATGTGTGTGTTGCTTTGACGTCTGACTGACTGACAACTCACGAAAACAGTGCAGACTTGTCACTGTATACATCTATCTCAGGTTATGGCAAACTATTCAAAATGGATACATTTGTTTAGAATATTGAAATATGACTTATATTTGTAATAACATATTGTTAGGTAATAAATGAAGGTTGCAGGAGTACATTCATTCCGGACCTAATAATTATCAATATGACGTCAGTAGGTAACGTCAATATTTCATTGCAAGTTTGAGAAAAATAAAATGAAACAGATAACAAACATAAAACATTTTATTTTCAAAAATTGAATGTTTCATACAAGCTTTTTTCGCTGGAGGAGCGTTGGTGGCCCACCGGTAAGGCTTTCATTCCGAAGGTCGTGGGCTCAAATCCTGTCGGCTCGTACCAATGAATTTTCAGAACTTATGTACCGTACCTATGTACGATATATCATTTGACATTATTTACTAGTTGCTTTTCGGTAAAGGAGAACATCGTGAGGAAACCGGACTAATCCCAATAAGGCTTAGTATCCCTCTGGGTTGGAAGGTCGAATGGCAGTCGCTTTCGTAAAAATCTAGCACCTACGCCAAATCTTGGGACTAGTTGTCAAATCGGGCCCTAGGCTCTCTGGCCGTGGCAGAAGCCGGGGTAACGAAAAAGCAGGAAGAAGAAGACAAAGTATTGTCGCTGACTGTGCTTTACTTCCCACGACCAACTTACACATATCGAGACGATTCTAAGTAACCCAAACACAATGGGGGTTGGTTGTTTCATCACAAAGTTCCTATGGCTACCTTCCAGTTCCACCATCAGATCAGCTCTTTGTCATAATAATATTGCATTGTCATCAAATTTAAGCAGCTCAATCTAAAATCGGGAAATGGTTCAAATTTAACTTGCAAGATTCGATCATAGACAACGGAACTGAAAACTAAGTTGAAACTAAATTCTAAAAGCTTGTAAAAAGAGAAAAGTAAATAATTTATCCTAAAGTTGACTAAGAAGCACCTGTCAAATGATTGAAGAGAAAAATGTGAGATAGATGTATCTAAAGACAAGACTGCACTGCTTTCGATGATTGTCAAAACAGTTACTTAAAATAAGTATAGCTATTTTTCAATCAATATTCAACCATATTTGTACCATACAACGTTTATTTTTCCTTCTTGTTCAGATATATTTGCCTTATTGACTGCTTAGGTACCAGTGGTTTTTTAACAGCTGAGGTATCAATGATTTGTTGTATGTTAAGAAATTAATGAAAATCGACTGTTAAGATATTTGTGACTTGTTAAGCGCTCACAAGTAAATACTATCATGACAGTCAACAACTTTTTGAAAGTTTAAATGTTAACCTCTCTTTGGACACCACGAGTGTATAGTGACTTCTGATGCTGACTGTATATAATATTTTTTCATCACATTTGTGAATACAAAACACAATAAATGATATATCCACTAATATATTTGAAAATGGCCTAAATCATAGCTTAAAATTAGGGATTAATAGTAGGTAAAGTTTTAACCAAACATATGAGTTACAAAGCACTAGGTTTATAGTGCTCCTACTTGCGGTTTATATTTCTTATTACAATAATATATGTTTAATGAAAAAAGGTACACAGCCAGGGTCGCGTTTTATAAAGTTACATTTTACAATTTCGCTGTTTGGCTCTCTGACGCACGCACGTATCGGCTAGAAAGAGAGGCAAAAGGCAAAATTGTAAATTGTAACTTTATAAAACGCGACTCTGGAGTTCTATGAAATAATTTTGATCTGTACAATATTAGCACTTAGTCAAACAGTACCGGCAGTGAACGTGTTAAACAGTGAAATTTCTTTTAATCTATTTTACTTCGTTTTCTTTTTACTTCTGATAGAAGTAGGTTGCCAACACCAAATTGTGGTCATTTAACATTATTATTTAACAAATAATAACAAATGCCATAGAACACAAATCACATACAAATGGACATAATCCCACCGCAATACCAATTTTTAAGGCTAGCATTTTCGGTACTAAGCGACGATATAGATCAATGTAGATACTCAGATACAGAAAGCAGCCTTGACGGATGAACTAATATTGTTTCTGCCGGATTCAAACCCAGAACTTCCAGCTTCGACTACGGACAAGACAAGACTACGGAATAGGTGATTAAATAATAATGAGCTTAATGGGTAGAATTAGTAACACTGAAGGGAACATAGAGGTCCTAGTCCTAACTCCAACAACACAAACGAAGGTGAGGTCATTCCTATTACTTATGGCATTCGCATCGATTGCATTAACGACCAATAATGATTATAAGAAGCTTACAGTTAATCAATTTGATTTGCTGTAAGAACTCCCCTCAACTTATTTTTCAAGTTTTCTTTTGTACATTCCGATATTTTAGATCATCGTGATCGTTCCGTTCCGATAAATGATGATGGCGACTGTAGTCGTATGGTATTAATTCACAATGTTTTCCCTAGAAACTGTCACTCTTTATAGCCCACCTAACGAAGACCAAAAGTTGCCTACCGGGGGAAATAACTCGTGTATAAGCGAATTTTGGTATAGGTATGTGGTAATATTAAAACACATTGTGGTAGCATTGTAACCAAAAAGAAGTGTTATGACGAATAACGTCGAAAAACTTATTTCGAAAAAAAGGTTGATTATCTCTGAAACTAAGCCGAACCCAGGAAATTTTAAATAACATTAAAGACTCTAAATATGGTCAGGAATTGAGCATTCAAATCTTTTGGAATGCTCGCGAGCATTCTGTATGTGCCATACCTACTTAAACAAATGTGTTTATTTCTATTGTGTCCATCTTCGTGCTTTCTTATCTCATGACATATTGATCCCAGAGGAAACATGCATATACTTTTTTTGTAGAGAATTTTATGTAGATTACTTACGTACTAGACCGTTTTTTGCTATAAGCCACGGTTTACGAGTTATTTACGAAAAATTAAAAATAAGGACCTTTACAGCCCCCTCCCCCCGTTAGCTCCACCCCTAACCACCAGTACTTTTAGTATGTGGTTTAAAACACCATTTCCTACAACTATGCCAAAATTCGCTTATACACGAGTTTTTTCCTCTGAGTTTCCTTCGTTTGGTGTACTATTAGAAAGCAAACATAAAGCTGCCGTATGAATAGCAAACCGAAGTAAATTTTGGAATAACAATTTAACTCATGCTATCATAAAGAACCGTTAAATATTTTATCGGTTTTGATACATCACTAACAAAAAGCCCGTTCAAATACTTGATTCAATTATTTATTATTTCTTTATGATTTTTTTATATTATTAAATCAAAGTATTATTTCAGTTCTTGAAGCTCTTACTCTACTCATCAAAGTTTTGAAAATAAGTTTTTGTATTATAAGTCAGGACAGCCATACTTTTGCTTTGTGGATCTTTTATTTTCGTTCAGCCGCATCAACATTCGAAATGCATTAAATTTCAGAACGCGTGCTACATTCGGTGCGATGCTGTTTCGATTGTAACAATGTTTTTGAGACAGTACTTTTCCTATTTTGATGATATAAATTTTGTTCATTATTGTAATTGTAGTAAAATACATTTTATTATGTCAATTCAAATAGTTTTAAAGACATTATTTGAGGGCAAGGTGTACTAGACACAAATTATCGTCCATTGTTGTTTTGTTTTCTAACAAATGAGATAGAACTGTGGCAAAATAACTAATACTTTAGCTTAGCAGTTTATTTTCACTTCTTGTTTTTGCACGAAACTTGAAACAAATACAATGGACTTCTATATTTACGTCTAATAACTTCCTACGTGGACCATATTGAATCAAACGCGATCCACATCACCATACTAAAAAGTAAGTTTTACGGCAAAATATTGTTGTGATGTTATTCTATTTAATTTAGAGCTAACTTCAGTGAAAGTTTTCGTTGTTAAATGCTATGAGAACTTTCAGGTATGGAGGAAATGCAGACTTCTACTGGGCAGGTGCTGCCACACATTGTCCAAATGTACCAACCCACTATAACAGACACGAAGATACAGAGCCGGCAAATCGTCCATTTATCACACACGCCACTCACGTCGCAAGGGAACGTGTATCCATCCATGTCGGACCCCTTGCACTTGCCTTCGCAGCACATTCATGAGATCAGCCAGATACAAACATCGCAGAACCTGGTGATGTCATGTCAGCAAACGCATCTCCAAAGTTTACCATTGCAAGGTAAAGAGTATTCGCTGCTTTGTGACAAAACCGTGACTTCAAAAAGTCTATCATTTTATGGTATAACACTGCAGTTTAACCCTTTACTTACGGGGCCATAATATTTGCTATTGTATTGTTTGACTTGATACCATTACTTAACACGTTCCCTGTGCAGCAAAAATGGATAGTGTCACCTCTCACGTGCAAATTCTCGCACACAATTTCAAGCATAACCTGGCAACAGTATTAAAAGTCCGCCAATACCAAATTTTATCAAATTGTCACTTTTTACAGCTGATACGTGCGGGTAAGTTGACGTAGCTTAGCTCTTACATGCAAATTAAAAATTATCCCTATATTTAAATAGGGTCGTGCATCACATATGCTACATTCACGTATCATCAATACCTTCAAATGTGTCACATGTGATGCATGCACAGGGAACGTGTTAAGTATAACTGTAATTTGTCAGTGGTGGCAAACTCTGGTTGACACCCATAGGTAGAGGGTTAAAGAGTGATCCAGGAGACCATAACAATTGCAAAGAGGGACAAGTAAAAGTTTATTAGTAGTGGGTTCAGTTTGAAAAATTATGACCAGGCGGGGAAACTTTGTTTGGAATGAAATATTTGTGAACTAAAGAAAAGAGGCCAATAAGTTGTTAGTGATCATGATCAATGATTGTCTAGATAAAAACACTGTCATAAAGTAATACTGCCTCATTATGACAGCTTAAAATACCTCCTAAATATTCTCAATATAATTTTCAATTCATATACTACCTTATGGAGTCATATTTTTTTTTACGAATGATTTATGCCGCTTTGCTGTTATTCAAATAATTAGCTGCTATAGTTTTGATTAATATTTTGGACTTACAGGCCAAATGCCATCTCAAGTGCTTCAGTCATCGGGAGCACCATTACAAATAACGTCCCACATGATCCTGCCGCAGGCTACCATGTTCAAGCAGCATATGCTGATGAACAGTGTTCAGCAGCAGTTCTACAGCTACGAGGCTTACCAGAAGGAGTGTGTCGCCAAAGTTGAGCCAGGCTTGCAAGGAGATAAACAGATTGAGTAAGTTTGCTGTTGTTTAACCCCCTTATTCATAAAAGCCTCCTAACTATGACGAGAGACATAAAGAGTTGCATTTGACAACTGGAACGTCAAAGGCAGTGTGGTGACCTAATTGAAACGTTCAAGATCTTGACCATGCTGTCCCGTCACTACAGGATATGTTTGTCAGGCGTAGAAATAACCTGAGAGGGCACTCATTGGCTCTTGCACGCTCATCACGTTCTAGCAACCCCAGGCACCATTTTTTGTCTAACCGTGTGGTGAAAGAGTGGAACAGTCTACCTGAGTCAGTGATAAGTGCGTCATCTGTAAACTCTTTTAAAAATAGACTTGATGAATTAACAAGGAACAGAAACGAAAACACAAGACTCTATTGATTGTGCACGCATCAGCTATAAGCTGCCTGTGCATAATAAATAAATAATAAATAAATATCTTGGGACATCTTACACAAATCAACCTAGTCCCACGGTAAGCTCAATTAAGGCTTGTGTTGTGGGTACCAGGCGACGATATATATAATAGATAGATACGTATAGATACTTAGATACATACACAGCCATGACCAAGGAACAAACATTTGTGATAAATAAATACACAAAGAATGCCCTCGCCGGGATTCGAACCCGGAACCTCCAGCTTCGTACGCAGGGTCACTACCAACTAGGCTACAGAGGCTGACAAAATTTCATAAATAAATAAATAATAAAATAATAATAATAATAACTTAGCAAGCTGTTATGCCGCGGCCACGACATTGGTCTAAGGCGACCGGCTTAGCGGAAAACCATACGTGCAAGAGGGAGTACCCATAGCGGCATACCGCTCCAACTCATGGATTCGCTCGCCGCTGGTCGCCTTAGACCAATGTCGTGGCTGGGTCTTTAAGTATTGTTTGTCCTTTTCCATATCCCACAATGTCGTAACAGATGTGCTTACCATAGAAAAAACTCTGGTTGTCCCGGGATTCGAACCCGCCCTCTGGATTGCCGGTCAACGTGCTTCCAATTACACCAGACGACCTTCCGTCGATCACAGCGAATTTACGAGTAGTCAATGGTATTGTTAATGATGTGCCTATGGAAACTTTCCTATGTTGCGAAATGTTCTCAAGTGAAATTTTCGTGAATTTTTCCGAAACATTCTCCAGACCTTGAAACAATGGAAATTTATGAAAATGAAATCCTATCCACGCAAAGAAATATCAGAGTAAGTAACGAGTACAGTCATACTATACAACACCGGTTTTGATAATAACCGGTTTTTATAGGTTTGGCCAAGACTTGATAAAATTCATAAATTTCAATAATTTCCGCGGAAATTATTCCGGAATATTTCGCGGAAAATTTCATTTCCATAAATCTCTACATTATTTTGTAGTAAAAATAGATTAATAAACTGCATATTATAGTCGTACTATATTCAATTACAGTGCGAAACTTTCAATTTGTGAAGGGAAAATGGTAACAGTTTCGCTACATCTACCCGTAAAAAACTGGCCAAGAGTATTTCGGGCCATGCTCTGTAGGGTTCCGTAGTTATTCAAAAACATTATGTTCGAAATAGTTCTTCTTTAACCTCAATATTCATGATGTTTTCCATATTTTTTGGACAAGTCACGATTTTTTTTGTTCCGGAGCGGTTATCTCCAAAAATATTTAATTTAAGTAAAATACTTTCTCTTGAGACCATTTTTATTTTTGAAGGACCTATTCAACGACTATAGGAATACAGTAAAATAAAAAAATCATCCCCATTTTACGTGTAGGGGAGGTACCTGATTTTTTTTAAAAATTTAGTGTACCACTTTGTCGGCATGATTAATATGCGAACCTGTACCTAATTTCAAAAATCTAGTACTAACAGCCAATGAACCTATGCTGCGGACAGGCAGACGGACCATGGACTGACAGACGGACCATGGACAGACGGACATGGCGAAACTATAAGGGTTCCTAGGTTACTACGGAACCCTAAAAACAAGATGAGGGTAGTTATAGCAGAGTTAACCGAAGCAGTGATACAGTGACAAATTATAAACACAACTGTGGGATTTGGTCTAAGTCATTTTTATACGAATCGGCTGAGAAAATGTAAGGGAGGAATACCTTTTTTCCTGAAACAAAACTAGGAAAAATTGCTGATAGAATATTAATTGCGAAAATTCGATTACATACTAGCTTGCTAGGGTCTTAAACCTAAATCCTCAACATAGCTTTTGTTAGTTTATTTTAAGAAGTAGGTAAGGAAGTGGTGTCCACAATGTTTTTGTTGATGTTCAAGTCTGTTAGTGTTTATTTTTGGTTTTATAACATACTTTCTAGTTCTCGCAATACTCCTGCAATAAATGTACATATAAATTTCCATAGAAATTTACTATGACAATTTCGGAAATTTAAGAAATTTATCGAGCATGTCCTTTATTGAAAGACATAAAAATTTTGATTGTACATTATATCATGTATTTGCTAGTTGAAAATATAAATTTCCATGAAACGCGTCCTTGTTATTAGCTGTTTAAAAATAATTTTTAAATTTCCGGGTTTTGAAATGTTCTCGAAAGTTTCGATGGAAATTTTCCTACACTTTTGAAAGTTTCCGCAATTTGCACATCATTAGGTATTGTGAAGCTAATCACTAGCGACATCTGTACTTAATGTTTCGAAGGTGTAGTAACCTTAAGTTTAAGTGTGTCTACCACAATATCATCGAAATATTTATAAGACCGAAAGTGACAGAATATTTAGAGGCTTGCTAAGTTAGGAGATGTTTATGAATAAGAGGGTTATTCTTAGAGATTGGTTGATTGGGCAATTCCATGCAACTGTAATGAAGTGACCATTTGACCTGTTTATTTACTAATGATCCAAGTGTAAGTGTTACACTATTTGGAGCCCGTTTCTCGAAAGCTTGTAACTTGTAATATGAGTGGAAGTCTCTTTTTAACACTATTAATTAGATAAGGACTTCCGCTTGTATTACAAGTTACAAGCTTTCGAGAAATAGGCCCCTGGATAAGTATTATTTTGATATCTAGACATAGTAACAGTAGAATTTGCACAATTATGAAATAAACATGCGAGAAATTGGTCACCACTCTTGCATGGAATTGCCCGAATGCAAAAATAATGACTATAATTACGTAAAAGCTTCATGAAAACAAAAATCACCATTGTGTCACGAAATTTAGGTAGTCATACAAACTAACTAAAGACCGAAGAGCTGGCGACTTCCTCGCACAACGCATCAGTATTGCGATACAGCGAGGAAATGCCGCCAGCATCCTCGGTACAATGCCACAAGGTCCAATCTTAGGTATAGGTTAGGTTAAGTAGATTAGTTAGATTTAATCTATGTACATAAATTGTAGTTTTGAAAATAAATATATAAAAAAAAACTTTGAAATACAAAAATTTAACAATAAGTTTTGTTTTCGTTTAAGGCCTTAACTATATAAAATGGTTTTTTCCTAACTAGTGCGCAAAAACGAACTTTGCGCACGCTTCTCGCGCGGTAATTTCTCTTTTTGACGCACTTGTTATGAAAAAAATCGTCCCTTACACGCGCAAAAACTTTTTTTTTACTCGCCGAAAAAAGTTTTCCCGCACTAGTTAGGAAATGTACTATTTCCTAACTAGTGCGGAAAAGTAAACTTTGCATTTCTCTTTTTAAGGCACTTGTTATGAAAAAAGTCGTTCGGATACACGTGTAAAAACTTCTTTTTATAATTTATTGATTGATTTATTTATAAGGCTAATTATAGTACAAACAGCAACACAGCTAGGTATACACTTCAGAAATTGGAAATATTGCATGAAAGAGAATCACACTTACAGTCACATGTCAGTTACATAGGAATGTTGAGCCACTTGGCAAAGGCTGCAATTTGGTCGTGTAATATTATGGGTTCGGTATTTTTCGTTAGGCACGATCGCGACATTTCCGATGGTCCCCGATGATATGTCATCGAATCTTTGTTGCGTCAAAATTTCAGTATTTAAAAACTAGTTGACATAATAAAAATTCCTTGATTAGACGCTAGATGTCGTTGTTCCTAGTGGAAACTGGATAACGACAATTCTTCATAGATTTGTTTAAAACCGTTTAGTAATTTAATTACGGTTTCTTCGAATCGGATGCCATGACATGATTTATCTGACATTATTAGGCGAGGTATTTTTTCAAGTCAAGATGTTTTTACAAATAGCCATGTTATCGGGCAATTTTAAATTATTTTTTTCATTGACAGAGACAAATGCTATTGCTGTCTTTATTATAATTCATCAGATCTCTTAGTTGACGTTAGTTGAATACTTATGTAACCTTTGTGGAAATATGGTAGATAGATGTTTGACAGTCTACCTATAATCCTTTAATCTGTCAGTAGCCATACAAATGTTTAATAGAGACTTGATAGTTTCTGGCTGAAATTCTAACTTTGAAAAAATATCTGACAGTGACAGCCGTTGAAAGGAAAATAAACGAAAATTTCTACATAGCAGCTTAGCAGTCAAATTACCGGCTCTGCAGTTAGATTGACATCTCCAGGACTAAAGCGGATGTTATATATAACGTAACTATAGTAACGTCAGCTTCCGGAAAAATCGCGATTTTTGTTATTACGTAACCATGGTAATGTCACCTTCTGAGGAAACCGCGAGCGATCATTGGTTAACCGTAGCAATGCCTGCGCCATTGGTCAGCAGAGTTCGGCCGAAGTCGTGATACCAGTCTCATAAGATTTCGGAACCCGATTTATATTATTCGACCAAGTTGCGAACAGTGCGAACAATCAACATTCCCGTGTATTATTCAATTTGAAGTTGACATAATATAAATATATTTATCTGTTTCATTTTCTCTCTGTTCTGTCTTTAATGGTCCCTTAGGAGTGTTGCTGTTTGTACATTACATCAGAGGCCGGGAAAATGAGGATTTCCGGCCAAGTTGGTATATACGGCCGAGCGAGCGTGCCAGCGAGGCCGGACAAGTAACGAGGCCGGGAATCCGTTTTCACGCCGAGGCCTGTATAGTGCTTTTCTAAAACATACTAAGAAATAAAATAAAAAATACTTTGCAGGCCTAGGCCTGAAAAGTGTTATGAAATTCCATGTCCATCTCAATGAGTTACTGCGCCCTAAAAGCGATACTTCCGAGTCTATTTTAAGGAACGTAAAGACAATATTTCATTGCATGTTTGAGATAAATATTTGATTACAATTAACTGACAAGTAGGATTGTTTCCTTCTTTCTTTTTCTTGGTACGACAACGTATATAAACATAGAAATATAATTGAAAACTCTGAACCAAACTTGAATATTGATTCTGAACTTATATTAACTTTTCAGATGCAAACCAGAACAAGTAGAAATAACAAATCACTCAATAGAAATTGAGATAGAAAACATAACAGCGAAAAGATCAAGAAGCCAAGTACCGAATCCCAACCAATGGGCTTGCAACATCCGGAAACTGAAGCACAGCGAGGAGAGGCCTACATCAGTCGCCGGGGCAAATATGTCCCCG
>JALPQI010011551.1:0-32970 GCA_025490895.1 Thaumatotibia leucotreta | reverse complement strand
AAACCTAGCGGTTGTGGCAGGCAGTAACACTGGAGTATCAGATCTGAGAAGTTGGACGTTAGTATTAAATTCGCAGGTTTCTACTTAATATTTAAAAGATAAATCGATAAAAGATAAACCTTGCGGTTATTGTGGGCAGTACTGCAGTATCAGGAGTGAGGAGTTGGAAGTCAAGATCAGGCTGTTAGTATTTGATTATGCCAAACATGCTATACTTTCATTTTCACGTGTCTAACACTCTCGGTTAAGGTAAGCAGTACGTCTGCAGCATCAGGCTTTGAGGGTACAAGGATACAAATATTATAATATTGCATTGTCATGGGCACTTGACACGAGTTCCAAATTTCATTAATTTTGGTGCAGTAGAAGTGGTCGAAAAAATCACAAGATTTGAAGCATCGACGACAGTTCGGCTGCCCTATGCAGAAATCAAGTATCTGTGTTTTGGCAAATTTTACAGTAGAGCGAAAAAACGTTTTTTTTTAGACTTTTCTTGATTACATGTTTACTAGTTAAATGATAGCATTAAAAATTGCTGTGTTTTATTATGCAAGACATCATTAATAGGAAACTATAAGAAAAAAAAAATCAAAATTATGAGGCCAATCATTTTAAAATGCAAAAACAGTTTTCTGCATAGAATGCGATAAGATAATTTTAAAGCTTTTCTACAAAAAAAACAAGTATCTGTATATAATTTCGTGTTTTAGTAAGCTTCTTCTTTATAAGTTTATAACACAAGCATATTTTATACTACATTTTAGATGCCAATACGAGGGCTGTTCCGAAAGTTTTTAGTTGCTCCGGTTCTATTCATGCGATTTAAATTAAATTTATATCATTGTAAGGGACATTTTAATACTTATTATGGTTAATAAATTTATGCATGTAATGGGAATAGTTTTTTTATTATATTTCTTTTACAAAAAGCTGTTTTGTATGAAATTTAACATTGTATGGAAAAATTGGCCATTTTTGACACATTGAAGCATATTTTGTATAAAAATCTTTGAAAACCGTACTTAAGTATACCCGGGATAAATAATTTAGTTCATTTTGCGTTTTTTAAATTATAATTGAAGAACAATGATTATTGATTGAACGATGATTTTTACAATATTCGTAATTCCAATTTTAGAGTTTACGATTTTTTTCGATGCCTACTCATTTATGATTAAAGTAAAGGATATCACGTAATTTGTACTTAAACATAACGGAAATATCTTCAATTACTAGTACCTATAAAATAAAATATTTTTATAAGCGAATGATGTTCAATAGCATCTCATTAAAAAAGTCTCTTAAAAAACCGGTGTCATGGTCATTGGAGTAAGTTTATTCGACACGTCTAAGTAAAACAAAATAATAAAAATATCTAAAATCTTTACTGAAACAAATTTACACCGCCTAAAGCGTCATTGAAATATCTCTCAAAATGTTGTAAGTTTTATTCAAATCGCATGAATATAACCGGAGCAACTAAAAACTTTCGGAACAGCCCTCGTAATTTAGTGTATATCATACTTGTGTAACATATATTAATGTAGTATGTATTTCAAGTATTTCACGGAAAAGAAGCCCCTATTCTGTTTGAATGCAAGTTGTTTTAAAATTCATAAATGTAGCACAAGTTTTTTTTTTCTGGAACAAAGTATTTCTCATACAGAAATGCTTAAAAAAATACATCAATTACTTAAATTGTAGGAAACTACAAATACCTCAAATACCGAACCGAAAAAGAACTTCAAAACCGACAGTCTGTGGAAAATATCTAGATGCAGGCGTGGAAGACATAAAAACAATGGAAAGTTATAGTTTTGTTCAATAAATCAACATACAATATAGTTGTATGTATATTTTATTATTTACACCTGGTACAGAACATAAAGATAAAAATACCTATATAAATCAACCTTATTCAAATATCTGTATTTACTAGTTCACCTTCCTCTATTAAATCTAGTGATTGTGAATTTTATTGCAATTGGGTTAAAAATAATTGCTAATTACTTGGCATTAAGGGCACTAACTTTGCCAATTTTTTTTTTTGCGGACCTCTGCCTCCTAAGACATTGTTTTTTTTTGGTAATTCGTGCACTATTTTTTCTGTAAGAAGTCCACTACTTTCTATTCCTAATTCAAATATTTTTATATAAAATACAGTCTCATATCCGTTTCTGAAGCAAACTTCGACCAAGTTTCAATAACAAATTCCTTAACCCCTCGTATGCTTCCTGTCAAATTACGTTACTGAAAAAGTGACCTTGACACTTAAAACAATAGATTTAAATTCCCACGCACGGATCCGTGTCTAAGCATACGAGGGGTTAAGTTGTCATTTTTATAATTTTTCATCACATTCAGCTAGGGGTAGAAACTACCACAATTCTCGAATTTTACTCATATTATTATTTTCTAAACATAATGTAGAAACTATCTGTTTTGCCCTATGGCGAGCATTTGAATGAATCCATTCCAGTGTTCTTTGCGTCTTTTCACTTTAAATAACTTATACAGCCAGGAAAACACTTCAGTTATCAGATAATAAGCACTTCAATAACACTTCACGTATGTATACGAACTATGAAAAAACAGCCATATTCATTACTTGAATTAAAAAGGTACCACAGGACAATTTCTACCCGAAACTCAAATAAAATATATAAATATAAGGTTTTGGTATCCTAATAAAATGAAAATTTTTACGCTAAAGTCAAGTAACTCCGCGATCTATATCAATATTTCTATGCTAAGGTCAAGTAACTACGCGATCTATATCAATATTTCTACGCTGAAGTCAAGTAACTCAGTAATCTATATGAATTTCAAGTATCTTTTGCAAGATACTTGATTTCAACGTAGAATTAGGGTATATACTTGTTTTTAGCGTAGAATACCCCGTTAAAAAAAGATACTTGGATTTTTTAAAGTTCTGTATTTAGAAAAATATTCATTATTAAAAAAAAATTTAATGCTAAAAAATGCATTTTAAAACAGTGAATCGAATGGTGTAAAAAAACTTTTTTTGATAAATTTCGAGATACTTGATTTCTGCGTAGGGCAGCCGAGTTGATACGCGGTGAAGTTAATAAAAACCGTTTAAAAACGAGCATCTTCACTGACTAAGGTCTGTAGAAGGTTAATTCTTACCTCCTTCCAAAGTTGTAGCTGTGAGTGGCGCGCTAGGCGGTCCAGCGCCTACAGCGTTAAAGGCTCTCACACGCACGTCATAATGCGCGTGCGTCCGTAGTGGTGCCAGTGTGGCGCTTGTGGCACCCCATCCCGAAGCAGTTAGCGCTCGGGTTGCATTGTCGCTAGCACCTGCTTCTCGCCACGTCACTACGTATCCTAGGAGCTGCCCGTTCCAAGAGTCCTGCGGAGGTGCCTATAACAAAATTACCAAATGAGGGGAACCTTCCTAAGTCACCAACGGTGAGGATATTTTCCGAAAACTTACCTCCCATTTTATTAGCAGTTCTCCTGGAGCTGTAGCTTGAACGTTCACATTATGAGGTGGTTCTGATGGCGCTTCTTCTTTGGTCTGCACTATAACGGACTCTGAGTAGTCACTGTCGCCGATAGCGTTGACAGCTGCGAGCCGTAAGGCATATGCAGTGGCGGGCCGAAGACCTTCCACGCGGTATTCTAATGTAATCTCTGCACTGGGATCTGATGACTCCTGTCTAAAACAGCAATTATTCCATTTAAAAACCATTTTATTTAGCTGATATGTAACCACTTGAATCTACAATAAACTTACTTTTCATAAACCCTGTCTGCCGGCACTTCTCTGGTTGGCGCGTCGGTCCAATCATTGCTGTCGGGTCTGTGTCTGTCGCCGACGACTCTGTATTGCAGGCGATACACTCGGACCCGTGCATTGCCATCGTATCCTCGTCGCCATGCGATAGTAGCACCGCGTGTATCGCGACGTGATACGAACAACCCACGAGGAGCTTCGGGGAACTCTGTGAGAGGATGTTACGATGAAGTGTTGTATTGGATCAGCGCTAGTGCTAACTAATAACAGCGTAAGACTTTTGTTGTTACATTTTTCTTTTCGAGATAAAAATTCAGATTCTGTGAAGGTAGTTATTTGTTCTTTTATCCTGTTTTATTATGAAATTTGATCATTGCGGCAATGGCAGTTTGATGCAGTTTGTATTTTTATTTCCCAACCACACAGTAATTTCAAATGAGTTTCTACTGGAAGGAGGTCATAACTTTTTTTTCATTGAGCTCAATGAATGAAATATTATGTGGTACCTTGAACTGCAAGGTAGATGAGCAGTTCGTCCCTTCCGTAGGCGTTTTCAGCACGACAGCGGTACACTCCTGAGTCGTGTCGTTCGGCATGAGCTATGTTCAGTTGCGAGCTGACACCACTGTCCGACCGCTTCTCGGACACCGACACTCTGTAATACAAACATTAAAATCAACTAACCTCCTTATTCCTAAACATCTCCTAACTTAGCAAGCCGATAACCCCCGATAGACGACAAGCCGCTCTTATAGACATCTTGATCAGATCGAAACGGACAAACAATGCTTATCGTCTTGCTAAGGTAAGAGACATTTACACAGATCAGTATAGATAGCTAACGGAGGCATGGAACATGTCGCAGCGTTATGGCCCATTGGCCTTTATAAGTGTGACAGATGCGCGCCCTATGAGCCAGTCGCAACTTACCCGCGACTGCAAAATGAGCTCGGACATATCCGCAAAATGCCGAATTGTGCCGTTATTTCTTGTAAAAATAGGAGTGTAAATAAACATTTCAAGGACTATGGAGTCACGTACCACATGTAAATATTGATTTTCTTAGTTATTACTTGACAAAACCACGTATTTTTACAAATAATATATAACAACAAACCGCTGACATAAATGTCATAATGATTTTTCTTGGGCGTACCAATTGGTTGAACTATTCAGTGACAAATTGTATGTGCGTTTTACATTGACGGCTTAGAATAGCAAGCAAGTTGCAATTTGGTATGCGACCGTGCAATGTATCGAATTGCTAGCGATATTCACAACCGTACTGTTATTTCTTGGTACAGCCGCTGCGAGTAGGCCGCGAACTAGAGGTACGACTGACCGTGGCGATGATAAATAGGGTCGATAAATTGTTGATGTATTTGATCATATTACATTTTTCTTTCATATTTTGACCTTTGTATCAATATCTTATATGTATTTGATCATATTCACTTTTTCTTTCATATTTTGACCTTTGTATCAATATCTTATCCTTATAAAGGTAAAACAATATAAATTGATTATATCGCGTATATTCATTATTTTGAGCCGCATTCTTACAATAACCGTTGTCAAAAGTTGAAATTGTTTTATTTAAATAGGTATGTGACCATCGCGGAAACGGTAGATAACATTATCTTTATTAAGGGTACATCCGTCTTGTTCATTTGATTCCCAGGAACAATTAAGATAATGTCGTTAATAAATTGCTTTGTTCATCATATCCAAATATATGTTTATAAAGATTAGACACATATAGTTCAATGCGATATTTTAGTTTGTATTTATTTCTTATTGAATGATAGATTGATTTTAATGTTTTTCTTAATATTACGGCCTTATCAAATATCTATGGATAATAATTTATCGACGTAGCCTCCTCTCTAGTGCCGCGTCATATGGTCGCTTCCCTCCGCGCTTTAGCCAATCACAGCGTGGCAAAGGCCCGACCTCGGAGACACCGATACTCATTACGATTTCGCTTCGTTACAAATCTCTCTCTTTCATATATCTATGGACATTTATGACTAAGGGGGTAATTCAATAAGTATACACCGTGATTTCTAATAACCCGAAAGATTTTAACAGTGCGTTCCTGACCACATTTAGAAACTATAATGTTGTATAAACTTTTCTGGATATCGCCTAGTTTCAGAGTTATTACCAATTAAAAAAAAAACATATTTTCTAATTGTAACTCGGTACAAAAGGTCTTTTTAACGGCGTTGGTGCCATTATGGAGAATAGTCTCACTAACCTCATTAATAGATGTCGAAAAGTGAGAAATAAAACCTTTTAAAAATGAGGTTTTTGTAAAAAAAAACCTTAACACTCATTGTAAGTGCTAGTTTCTTGAATAACTTTTACTTTTTATGTTAAAATACATTCAAAAATTAAATAACAATTGAAAAAAAATTTTTTTTTTTTGCCAAAAATGACAAAAGTCATATAATATTTTTTGTTTGTTTTTACATCAAAAATGCGTGGTTAAAATCTTTCGGGTTATTAGAGATCACGGTGTATAGTCCGTACATATTTAGTCCGTAATTTGGGTAATACAAATTTATGACCTTGTTACTTCTCCTAATTAAACATTTGGAATGCAATTTTATTGAAATGCCTACTACCTTTCCTTGTATCTGTGTTGTGAAGGATTTTTTGTATTTAGATCCTGCTTCTATTATTTTCTATATTCTATTTTTATATATTACGTATCTTCTATTCGCTTACAATAAGTTGTTCATTCAGAATTAAGTTCATTACCTGTAGGTGGAAAGATCTACACGCTTCATGTTGTGCGTCCACTGCAAAGCCAGCGGTGGATCTCCGCGCGCCTCACATACAAGTGTCGCTTGCGCCGTGCGTTTCACTGTCATATTTCTGGACGAAAACTCAAAGTGCGCTGGCTCTGGAACATAAAAAAAATGTTATGTTAACTATCTGTTATAACGTTGTCAAAATTAAGAAAGAACTCACCTGACAAGTTTATGTGATTAAAACAAAATCAGCAATGAACAAAACGTACGTCAGAAGCAAAAATATCTGCAAAGTGAACAAAATGAACTAAGATGAGGACATTTTATTTTGGCCCCTTTTTTAAAGCTCTCATGACCTTAAACAATATTTTTTTTAAATATGGAATTATGCAAGTTGGAGAATCACGTCAAGGATAGAAGGAAGGATGGACTATTAAACAAAATGTGTATAATGGTACTTACCATTAACAGAAACAGAAATTATCTTGGATAAACCTCTACCGATGCCGTTTTCAGCGCGGCACATGTATTGACCCTCATGGTGGTGCGCTGCTGGAGAGATTGACAATGAACCGTTGGACAGAATTGAAAACTGCAGGTCAAGGTTCGATACCTGCCTGAAGTCGTTTACACCAGAACCTGATAAAAGACACAGTTTAACATCAACACAACTTCAGATCGAGAATAAAGGTGGTATCTGGATTAAATAATATATCTTACCGTGACCTTTGAGCCAAGTGATTCTAGGTTCTGGGTAGCCTTTAGTACCGCAGTGCGCCAATATTTGAGTGCCCAGAAGAGCCGAGACATCTTGAGGCTCATACACCCAAGACGGCGCCACTAGAAACATAAATATTAAATTGAGTATAATTAAATAAAAAATAAATAATAATAAATATCTTGGGACATCTTACACAAATCGACCTAGTCCAACGGTAAGCTCAATTAAGTCTTGTGATGTGGGTACCAGGCAACGAGATAATATACAGGGTGTTCGTTTCGATATGCTATAAATAAGACAGGTTACTTGGGACATTAATAGAAGTTTTCTGGTATCTGTATACTTTTGGAAAAATCGATAAAAAAGATTTTTTTTTGATTCATACATAATAAATGAAATGGTAAGTGTGAGAGAACCTTAAGAATAAAATAAAAGTTAATCTCAGGTAACTGACGGCACATGTCAAAATAAGTAACATTAGAATGTAATAAAGGTTGCAATACACATGTTCAGTGATTAAACTTATTTTTTTAATAACTCAATAACAGTAAGAGTTAAAACACTAGTTTCTTAGAGAAATTAGTTATATTTGACCTAAATAAGCTTCCGTTAAAGTTATAGCATATGGAAAAAAACACGCTGTATAACAAATAGATACATATAGATACTAAAATATACAGGACAGCCATGACCAAGGAACAAATAAGGTAAATGTAGGAGTGGATGACACTGTACCAATGAATGACTTTTTTGTGTATTAATTTAAATATTAAGAAAACTGTTGTTAATATGACGCAAATGCAGTATTCAGGTGACTAGTAGTGCAATTTGTGATTACTGTTTTAAGCCCTTCATCGATATCTTGAATATTTTTTAAATTCATAGACGGTTCTTGCGAACAAGTGCTTCGAGTTGGTTGTGCGTCGGTGTTCTTAGTGAATCTGATAAGGCACTGCATTATAAAAGTGAATATATAAGCCAGGATTTAACGAATTTTTGAAAAGCGCTTACTAAAACTATTACATTTTAAAAGGATCTATTGATATCGTGTACTTAAACTGTATTATTTTTATTAGTTTAGTAGGTATTTTATACCCATGTCATACACAGGAACAAAATTATAGCATTTAGTAGTGGATGACACCCATGTCATTCACTCGCTCAAATAGTAATTTTATGTATCTTAATTTGAATCATATTTGAATGATATAGAAAGCATAATTTTAGTTATTCTAAAAAACACAACTTTCTATGGACCATGTGAGTATAAGTGTCTGACATGGGTGCCATATACTGTTTTTCTATGGAGATGGAGTGGATGACAGTGCGTAGTGACATGTCATTTGTTGGGTCATAACTATGCGTCATCCATTGGTTACAGGTTTTTGTAATAAAACATCCCTAAATGATCTAAATATGCCAATGACGACGTGTACAAAAAGCCAAGCTTGTACTAACTGTAAAAAACAAAATTTGATTCGGCAAGCGACACTACAGCTGGGCAATACCATGTCATTTACTGGGACAGCAATTCATTTTTTTCATAGTCATACTTTGGGACATTCGTAATTTTTCCAGTCATTCACTGGTACAAATTGAGATATCGCGGAAAAGTGAAATTATAGTGTAATAGTATTTACTTATATACAATTTATTGTTATAAAAACATAAAGGAAGAACCAGTCTATAAGTATATGTATTTACATATGTAGTCCATATGTTTGACAATTACGTAGTGTTTTGGAAAAATGCATGAAATTGCTCGTTCACCGTCATCCACCGGTACATTTACCTTATTTGTGATACTGATAAATAAATACACAAATAATGCCCTTGCCGGGATTCGAACCCGGAACCTCCAGCTTCGTAGGCAGGGTCACTACCAACTAGTCTAGGCTACGGAGGCTGACCAAAATATGAATGAAATGTTTCAAATTAATTGAAAAGTTTTAAGGTAAAACTTATTTTCTAATCTTAATCGCAAAAATATTATAATAATATGATGTTGTGTTAAAATGTATCCAGATGAAACTAATACCTGTTTGCGAAGCTAGCTACTGGTTTTGCACATAAGTAAGGTAAGGTGGGGTAAGATACTGGTTTTTAATGGGGTAAGACAAAATGCTACCAGATTCAGATATTTTATTGGTAAATGTCAATACAATTTTACACGTCACACAATTACATGAGGTATGAACACAGGTATTTATATCAAATTTTACATTATTCTTAAATACTATAGACATGAAAATCAAGATGACAATCAATTATACATAATTGAGATCAATTATTTTTAATTAATGTAGGTACACATTGACACTAAATTCAAACACATCCATCTTTTTGTCTGGGTTAGTGATGATGTTCTTTCAAAATATTCATTAGTACTATAGAATGCCATGTCCAGGAGATACTTTCTTACTCGCCTAAGGAATATCGAATCGCTTTCTATATTCTTGAAACCGATCGGAAGGGCGTTATAGATTTTTACACCCAAGACATTGAGCGTTTTTTGGGTCTTGGCTCGGCGCGCCGACGGGACCAGCAGCCGGTGCGGTCGCCGCCCATCAACACCGAGACGCTGTGCGTGCATCATGTACGACTCCATATTTTGCTTAACATTTATATTTATTTGCAAGCTTAATAAATATAAATACTATACAGCGTTAGAATTTTGGATTCCCTAAATAGGACCAGCAGACGCTGTGCCAGAAGGACGACTTTTAGTCTTTCCCCATTCTGAAAATCGTTTCATCTTACCCCACCTTACTTACTTATGCACAACTCTCGTGCTGTGAGTGAGTTGCAAGTGGGAATTATAGATGGCGAGTTAGTAGGCGCATTTGCCTAATTTGAGTCTACATTGTGGAGGATTCAGTGGCTACAACTAATTGCAAATACCTTTGACAGCGAGCCTAGCAGTATGATTCACCTCTGCAGCAGAGTTGGTAGCGACACAAGTGTACTCGCCGCTATGTTTCGATGTCACGTGTGAGAAAATTAGAAAGCTGAACTCATCCAGTGATTTTTCTTGCACCTGGAATGTCAGATCACATTTAAGAAATTAATGGTACTTTAGGTAGGTCAGCAAACTAGACACATTATTTATTCTGTATGCAATCCTTGATTATTAGCTAATTCACTTACCTGGAGATTGGAAGGAATATGCTGCCCATCTTTTAGCCAAGAGAAGTATACTGGTTTATCACCAGACGTAATACCACACAGCACTTGAATGGAGCTACCTTCAACGAGGTCAGGAGGAAATGTAAATCCAGAAATCTTTGGGGGGTCTGTAAACATCAAAATAACATTTTTAGACATCGACTAGTTCCTCGATATGTTTTGTTATGCATTGAAAGTCGGCTCCCTTACTTACTTCTGACAAATATTTGTATATCTTTTTGTGCGTACTGCCCCGAAGGTGCCGTGACTCGGCAGGAGTATACTCCGGCATCCGCAGGCTCTGCCGGCCATAGTAGCAGTTCACCTCCCATCCCTGATAAGGCGCGTCCACCGGTGGGACTCAAGTCCATACCACCGCGTTGCCAAACAATCTCACTGGAATTTAAAAAAATACAAAATTATTTTGAATTTCATTGTTGACTTGACAGAATTTTGAGGGTTATAATTTGTCTGACAAATTGTCCTAGGAAAACATATTCTTTTATGATTATTATATCAATATTTATGTTGCAACTATTTCATCGAAACATGCGGAGTACACGTAAATTGAGCACTAAGGTATAGAAAAGGGATAAACTTAGAAAGTACCAAGATTAGATTACCGGCTACTCCGAAAACTTTGTAAAGATAAAGTATAGAGGGTTAAGTGGGTAACTGAATAACAAACGACGAAACAGGTAAAAGGAAAGAAAATGAAACTTATAAGTTTACTAAGCAAATGCACCTCCATCAACCTGATTGGAAATCCAGAGTAGGGGCAGTAGACAGTGGTGTTGACGCCGGCGACCACACGCACCGGCCCGACGCTGCGGATGGATGGGTGACCTGTAAATGGAATGTCCTGTTATAAAGATTAACCTAAGAAAGGAAGTCATTATGAAAAAAAACGTTTTTGAAACAATTTGTCATATTATCATCATCATCATATCAGCCGAAAGTGTGTAGACACAGGACCGGTTATTGTGGCAATCTTTGGGGGAGGCCTATGTTCAGCAATTTGTTTTATGCTGATAATATAATTATGATTACAAATGAATACTACGGCTTTCGCGGCTGATGACTAAATGCGGCTGGAGGGGCGACGTGGATGCAAATTCCACCTTCAGCATTGGTAAACTTCGGTATTTTTTTCTTTGGTATACGACATATAATATTCAAGTGTATTCGCTTGTTAACAACACGACATACTGTAATATTATAGGTATTTACCGTAAACATTGAGCCTGGTAGAGTGTTCAGCGGCTCCTCGCGAATTATGCGCCCGGCATGTGTACCGTCCACCATCTTCCGGACGAACTGAGGAGATATTCAAGTAGCTGACCACGTCACCGTTTGCGCTCATAAACTGGCTGATGGTCCTGTAATGGTCGAGAATAAAGTTTTTGTAGGGGGCAGGTCACCCAAAAACTTCTCATAGATAAAGGAAAAATATTAAAACCGCGAAAAAAGTTTCTAATCAGAATACCATAGGTATCCTACCTACCTAGGTACCTAGGTAGGAATGGGCTCTCCGAAAGATCATAACTATTTTTGTTACGTTTTTAAGTGCACGCAAAAATAAGCGAGTAATTCACTTTGAGTGATAATAGTACATTACGACACAAGTGCGAAAAACATGAAATTCGAAACGAGTGGCGATGTTTTAAATCGATACAAGTTACGAATTTCTTTATTGCACGTGTCTCGTACGACGTTTTTTAGTGCAGATGGCCACCCGAAGTTTTGGACCTGACGTAAAATGACACACTTCTCGCACTAGAGCTTTAAAAAGGCACCATCTGTACTAAAAAATAATTAATCAATAATAATAATCGTAACTTTCATGAAACACTGCATTTTTATTAAGTACTTTAATCTTAAACTTTTAACCGCCATTGACTTGATAAAACATGAAGTCAAAACATTTCGTTACACGTTACGATTTCATAGTCTGAAAATACAATATGAATTGCACATTCAGGTGACAAGACAAAGTTGACAGTTGTTTGTTATGAATAAAAGAGAAGCGAATATAGCCGACTGTGCAGAAGAGGACGTTTTCTAAAGAAATTCGCACGCTACGAAAATACTCGCTCAAAGCTTCTCGCTTATCAACGCCGCTCGGATTGTCAATTACAAAGCTATCTCCGAGTGTTCCTCTATCGGTTGCGTGGTGCAATGGCAATCTGGGTCTTGCAAACTTGCGTTTGAGTGGAAATTCTCTTTGCTCGTGTATTTAACCTTTTGAACGCTAGGCGTCGAAGAAGAAATATGTGTCACTGACGCCACGCGGTCGCATCATTTAAGGCCAGCCACACCGGATACGTAAGCAGCGCGGCTGCCCTATGCAGAAATCAAGTATCTGTGTTTTGGCAAATTTTACAGTAGAGCGAAAAAACGTTTTTTTAGACTTTTCTTGATTACATGTTTACTAGTTAAATGATAGCATTAAAAATTGATGTGTTTTATTATGCAAGACATCATTAATAAGAAACTATAAAAAAAAATTCAAAATTATGAGGCCAATCATTTTAAAATGCAAAAACAGTTTTCTGCATAGAATGCGATAAGATAATTTTAAAGCTTTTCTACAAAAAAACAAGTATCTGTATATAATTTCGTGTTTTAGTAAGCTTCTTATTTATAAGTTTATAACACAAGCATATTTTATACCACATTTAGATGCCAATAATTTAGTGTATGTCATACTTGTGTAAAATATATTAATGTAGTATGTATTTCAAGTATTTCACGGAAAAGAAGCCCCTATTCTGTTTGAATGCAAGTTGTTTTAAATATCATAAATGTAGCACAAGTTTTTTTTCTGGAACAAAGTATTTATCATACAGAAATGCTTAAAAAATTACATCAATTACTTAAATTGTAGGAAACTACAAATACCTCAAATACCGAACCGAAAAAGAACTTCAAAACCGACAGTCTGTGGAAAATATCTAGACGCAGGCGTGGAAGACATAAAAACAATGGAAAGTTATAGTTTTGTTCAATAAATCAACATACAATATAGTTGTATGTATATTTTATTATTTACCCCTGGTACAGAACATAAAGATAAAAATACCTATATAAATCAACCTTATTCAAACATCTGTATTAACTAGTTCACCTTCCTCTATTAAATCTAGTGATTGTGAATTTTATTGCAATTGGGTTAAAAATAATTGCTAATTACTTGGCATTAAGGGCACTAACTTTGCCAATTTTTTTTTTCTGACCTCTGCCTCCTAAGACATTGTTTTTTTTTTTGGTAATTCGTGCACTATTTTTTCTGTAAGAAGTCCACTACTTTCTATTCCTAATTCAAATTATTTTTATATAAAATACAGTCTCATATCCGTTTCTGAAGCAAACTTCGACCAAGTTTCAATAACAAATTCCTTAAGTTGTCATTTTTATAATTTTTCATCACTAGGGTTAGGATTCTGGTGACATTTATGGAACAGAGAGCAGTGGAGTCGGTAATTTTTTACTTGAATAAATGATTAACTTATAAAATAATAACGAAATAGTGTTTAGTTCTTACTGGATTTATCAATGAATTTAAATAAATAACATGTATTATTTTTGAGAATCTAGAAAAATATTAATTTTCTATTAAAAATGTTGATAAATGAGAAAAATTATTTATTTGATTTTCAAGGTTCTAGTTTTCTCGAAGCACATAAATATTATATAATAATCATAAGTTATATTATAAAAAAAAAGATTGAACTTCATTTCATAGGTAGTCACATATTAATACAATAAAATTATTGAATACCTAAAATGGGCGAAACCCTGTTAAAAAAAATATATTTATGTATTATTTTTGATTAATTAATTATTCAAGCAATCATAAACAATTTAAGCAACGACTCCACTGTCTCTGTTCACCTAATGCCACCAAAATTCCTAACTCTATTCATCACATTCAGCTAGGGGTAGAAACTACCACAATTCTCGAATTTTACTCATGTTATTATTTTCTAAACATAATGTAGAAACTATCTGTTTTGCCCTATGGCGAGCATTTGAATGAAACCATTCCAGTGTTCTTTGCGTCTTTTCACTTTAAATAAAACTTATACAGCCAGGAAAACACTTCAGTTATCAGATAATAAGCACTTCAATAACACTTCACGTATGTATACGAACTATGAAAAAACAGCCATATTCATTACTTGAATTAAAAAGGTACCACAGGACAATTTCTACCCGAAACTCAAATAAAATATATAAATATAAGGTTTTGGTATCCTAATAAAATGAAAATTTCTACGCTAAAGTCAAGTAACTCTGCGATCTATATCAATATTTCTATGCTAAAGTCAAGTAACTCCGCGATCTATATCAATATTTCTACGCTGAAGTCAAGTAACTCAGTAATCTATATGAATTTCAAGTATCTTTTGCAAGATACTTGATTTCAACGTAGAATTAGGGTATATACTTGTTTTTAGCGTAGAATACCCCGTTAAAAAAAGATACTTGGATTTTTTAAAGTTCTGTATTTAGAAAAATATTCATTATAAAAAAAAAATTTAAATACTAAAAAATGCATTTTAAAACAGTGAATCGAATGGTGTAAAACAACTTTTTTTGATAAATTTCGAGATACTTGATTTCTGCGTAGGGCAGCCGAGCGCGTGTGCGTAGCGTGCAAGCGGTGTGCCATCTACTATGACATTTCCGAGGCTACAACGCGCACGCCACTTACTCGTATCATTGTGGAGTCTGACGAAAATATATTTTGTACTGACGAATCTGTTGGCTGTAACCACCGTTGGCGTCCTAAGCCATCATACGAAATTGTGAACAATAAAATGGAACCGTTCAAAGGAATAAGTTTCTATCTAGTAGGTACATTTTTTTATTTCACATGAATGTACAGTCGAGGGCAAAAATATCTGTACACTTTTTTACTTATGTCTGGAGCATAAGGTTTAAAATCGTATATATATTTATGCCCCTGACTCTATCGGTATTTGATGACCTTGAATGGAAATTAAATATTTTTAATGCAAAGTTGACATTGCTTGCAATTTCTATAGGCGGGGACTTTACATCTCCTTGTCCAACAAGCGATGGCGGTCAAAAGGTTGACTCTAGTAGTAAAGTGGAAAAAACCTTACCGTTGAGGTGTGTTGAGTTCCTCGATCGGCTGCATGTCTAATAACCAGGTGAAGCGCGGCGGTGGCGAGCCGGAGGCAGCGCAGTGCATCGCCAACGCTGGTCCCGGGTGCAACGCCTGCTCTATGAACGTGTAGTGCAACTCCGGGGCTGTATCTGTAAATAACAAAACATGTAAATAAGGCACTTTTTAAATAAAAATAATTGAACTTGGTGACCTATTTCCGAAAACATAACCCCAGGGTCGCGTTTTATAAAGTTACAATTTACAATTTCACTGTTTGCCTCTCTTTCTAGTCAATAGGTAAGTGCGTGCGTTAGAGAGGCATACAGCGAAATTGTAAATTGTAACTTTATAAAACGCGACCCTGGAGTGCCTAGTGACAGATCTGTCACAAGCCAATTGGACTTTAATACCTATAAAATAATTACAGTAATTAATCAACAATCAAAATTTGACAGCGGTGTTCCAGGGGATAAAGTGTAGTGTGTATACTGTGTAACATTTATCTATGTGTGCCTGCTTAGTATATAAAGCCTATGTATCCTATTATTAGTCAGTCATTAAACGCATTTATTCGTGAATGGTTGTTTGCTTACTATGATAAGGCCGCCTCCCTTATATGCCTTCCCAGGATCGGCACGCATTCCGTGCCCATTTCAGACTGTTACAGTGTGCAATAAAGAAGTGTAAAATTAGCGCGATGTATTGCATCATTATTTCGTTGAGTGCAGTCGAACTGACAGTGTTTTTGAACAAACCATTTAAGTTTCTTCGTCTGGAAACGAATATTTTTCTGATTTAAAATGGGTAGCCAGAACACAAAACAAGAGAAAGAAGACATTATAATCTCCCAGAACGCAGCCGGAGGAAATAATTCCGGTACAATCGAAGACCTGAAGTTTCATATGTCTACGACAAATATAATTCTCGGCGTGATATTCGTCCTATTGATTATTGGAGCAGCTGTGGCCGCGTATAGGTTGTACCGTAGATGTCATAAGAAGTGGATGCGCCGCGAAATTGACCTCTACGGGGCCCGCCGTTACACTCCGAATTTTCGCCGTCGTGAACCCGTGCCTCCGCAGCGAAAAGTGGATGACAGCGTATTTTGTGCGTGAATAAGTGCGCGAGTGCTTCGAATTCGTAAATAACTAGGCCGGAGATCCAGTATCCGTATGTATGCAGTGCAGTCCCACTATAAATGGACATGAGTGTAACCATATAGACTAATTAATAATTATAAGCATAGCAATAAGTTTGTTAAAAGTTGACTGATATTTTGCTAGGGGGTATGGAATGGAAAGTCAACTCCATGATATTTGTGGAAAGTTAATACAATTGCAAACAAATCTCACTAAATTAGGCCTGAGTAAAAGAACCCACAAAGTCCATGGGGAAAAACATTTAGAAGCGTATGGTTTGTATGAACAATTTTGTAGTATTCATGAGCAATTACAGTCAGATATAGCAGACAAAAAATTTGGGACCAATGAAACTGCTGATTTAAATGAACTTTGTGACACAATAGTACAAACATATCAAAAAATTGAGACACTCTGTTCGGTAAGTACAATTACACATAAAAACACAGAGCCAACATCAGCCATGGAAAAGTTTGAGTTGATAACGGCTATTGCGTTATTACCGGTTATGACTGGTGACGAGGAGGTCACCAAACAGCTCATTGCCAACATCGAAATGTATGATACTATGCTGCAGGAAACCGGAAAGTCGTCTCTTATTAATTTCGTGCTTAAGTCAAGACTTTCTGAAAGTGCAAAAATGCGCCTTTCACAAAATTACAGCACCGTAACTGATCTGATTAAAGACATGAAAACCTCACTTTTGTCCAGGAAATCTGATACAGCAATCCAGCAGCAGCTGCAGCTGGCCAGGCAGGACCAGCTCAGCATTGAAGACTACGGTAAGTCGATTGAGAAAATGTTTGTTGAGCTGACTGTTTCACAAGCCGATGGAGACACAAATAAATATAAAATTTTAAAACCTATAAACGAGCGTAATGCAATTAAAAGGTTCTCCGACGGACTAAGAAATACTCGGCTTAGCACCATTATTGCAGCCCGTAACTATGCGACCCTCAAGGACGCCATACGCGGAGCACTTGACGAGAACATATCATCATCGCCTTCTGAAGGACTGGCCTTCAACTATCAGCACGAAAGAGGTAAATTCCGCGGTAGATTTCGACCCGGCGGTAATTACTTTAATAACCAGGCCCGGGGTTATTACCAATCGAATTCATATCGTGGGGATAGTCGTGGCGCATATTTCCGACGCGGAAATTACCCGCGGCGAAATAGTGAAATTAGAGGAAATTCATTTAGTAGAGTTTTCCGTGCACAGTCACCTAGAAATCAGGTGAATACGGCTCAAACGAATGCTGAAGTCGAAAATGAGCAGTTAGAAACGGAAAATAACCAGTTTTTTCGTGCATAATCATGACAATCTAATTTGTGCATGCGACTCACTAAACTCAGCCATATTTAGATTGTCAGGTGTATCTTATTCCTGGCTACTCGATACCGGCGCCTCTATGTCCGTCTTGAAATACGAAGAGATAGTTCGATGTAATATTCCTTACCAAATAGAGAGAGTACGTATCAACGGATTAGGAGGTGAGGTATACTCGGAAGGCTATGCATACTTAGAACTGCAACATGAATGTCACAATTTTAAACACAAATTCTACATTTTGAAACACCTACCATGCCGTACTGATGGTATTATAGGGCAGGATTTATTTGTCAAATTCAAATGTTTCATGAATTACGAAATTAATACTTACTCGCGAGGTGGCGCTGCTATCGATGTAAACAGAGCTCGTATTTAAATTCGATATTAATGTGATACTTTCAACCAATCAGTGAAAAAAGTACTAATAAGTGTAGTATGTTGACTATTACTAGTGTATTATTGTTATAAAGTGTAGAACTTTATTATGAACTGCGTAATTTCCACAAAATCAGGCATTGGTGCAACGGCAAGTGATTTCAAATTCCATACAGGAAAAAACTCGTTATAGAAGATATCTAAGTGAATGGACTGATATATTTATGAGGTATTATCACTGTTATGTATTAAATAGACCAATCTGCTCATTTCATTACTCGGAAACTGAAAGAACACATCGTAACGGCTCGTCATACATCGGAATAAATATGCTCGTGAAGGAGCAATTTTTATGTCAAAATATCATGAAATAGCAAGAATATACACATAATTATATGAGAAATTCTGAAATTGTACAACCTAAGATCAATTGACTTCATATAATATTGAATTACAAATTCTACAAAGCTGCAGTTTATTAGTGTTGCTTACTACTAGCGCCATCTAGCCATGCACCATGTCATCTATTGACAAGCGATAGTGCAATATGCCTAGTAATGTGTACAAGAAGTGCAGCACTATATATGCGCGTGCGACTGCATTAGAACGTTAATAGAACGAGATAAGCAACCAGTAGCTCCGCCCACCGTTTTTTGTAACTTGCCGTAAAAATAGGCCTACTTTGCATGTGAAAATTGAATAATCTACAACTAGGCATTATGATGTCGTCTTCATTTGATAATATCACGGTCAGGAAGCGTGCAACTACACAAAATCTCTTGGATAGCACGATAATAACAGAATCACAAAACATACTCAGTAGCAGTCACTTGAGTTTACCTAATATTATGAGCGCAGATTGCTCGGAACTACAGGACTTAAACACACAAATTGACAATCTTCGAGTTGAATTAAACACTGCAAATGAGGAAATATGTCGACTTTCCCTGGAAGTGTCTGAGTTGCGTAATTCTAATGAGTCATACAAGAATAAAATTGCCTTGTATAAAACTGTAACGGCTTCGGCGGTTATCAAAAGCAGAATATGTAGCCCGGGGCCACTTTCGAGGATGTCCTCCACACCAACGTATAGAAAAATCAATCAACTATGCACTATAAGAACGTCGAGTATACAACGGTCGAACAAAGTCTGCAAGATTTTAGAATCATTACACACATCTCGTGGTTCTGCACAGCATGACTCAGGGACCCCGATACTGCAACATAGTGCCAACGATACTATTATTTTCAGTAGCCCTAAGGAACACAATCTGAGTGCGTCTACTCCAAAAACTCGAAATAAGCGCAGTACACCAAAGTTGTCGGAAAATGAAGAATACTCAATCAATATGCCGGACCCTATTAAGTCAATACCTATTATTAACCCATGTAACGGCTCTCATCAGCCACGAAAAATATGTTTTATAAGTAGTAATAATAAGAACTCGGTAGTAAGGGAGGCTCAAAATACATTTAATACGGACCACATATGTCATTACATTCTCACTAATGCGGGGGCGCAGAATTTAATAGATAGTCTTGAGGATAAAATAAAGGACTTTACTTTGAATGACTGGTGTGTAATTTTAATTGGACATATAGATTTCTATACTGTAAAAAACTACTCTGATATTGTGGCTATGATTAGACAAAAACTTATGCCAATAAAACATACGAATTTAATCATTTGTACACCTACATTTAAGCTATGCAAATACCGTAACCTATTTAATAGAAGAATTGAACTTTTTAATAGGTTATTGTATATAGATATATCAACGCATGCATATGCATATTTGTTAGATTCTTGTAAAAATCTTAAATATTCTTTCCATATGTTTTGGAAACGGACTGGGCATATTAACAATAAAGCCTTATCAATAATTTTTAAGGATTTAGCATGCCATATTACTTACATATCTGGACTTACTCCCAGCCATGTTAATAAATCGCACTCTGATATTGTGACGAATGAGGTATGTAACACAACCGAGGAAATAGTAGGCCAGATAACCCATGGCAACAACATACCTTTTTTAGAACAAGTTCACCCCGACCCAAGGATGCCATAAACATGGCCTCTTCTAAACTTCATATTTTTTACCAAAATCTATGTGGCGTTACGAACAAGAAGCATGAGCTTGAATTATTATTGCATGATCTTTCTGATGCGATGCACTACGTATGTATTGGTGAACATTTTTTAAATACTATCTCTGCTCCCCTTTTTCAATTAACTGGATATAAGTTAGATACCTACAACACGAGATCAAAAAAAAAGGGCGGTGGAACATTAATTTTAGGACATGCAAATAGGAATTGTCAGGAACTATCCATCTGTAAGCAAATGTACAAAGATGAATATTTTGAAGTATGTGGTGTTAAGGACTGTGTTACTAATGTTAATATTATATGTTGCTATAGAAATCCAATTGATGCTAATTTTGAATTGTTTATTGACCAACTTGAGAAACTCTTGGAACACTTCGTCAGCAAAAAGTGTATAATATGCGGTGATTTTAATATCGACCTGCTAAAAATAGATTCAAAATCCACGCAGTTTTTGACCTTACTCTCGGCTTTTAACTTTAGACCTCTTATCTCCACGACTACTTTCATACGTAATGACTCACGGTCGTGTTTGGACAATATTTTAACGAACTTGTCTGAGGAATGTGTAGCCCATATTAATATTGACCATAATGGTTTAGCTGATGGTCATGCCGGTGTTCTCAGTACCTTCATCCTTGACCACATCTCTAAACCTGTTAGTGGCAAAGCAGTATGGAAAACTGTTAGGAAAATTGATGCTAATGGTAAACTTAAGTTTCGACATAATATTATGAGTAGCAACTGGGTAAATATAGGAGTGAACACTTTCATCAACCGGTTTAACAGAGTGTTTAAGGAAAGCTTTCATAAAAAGAAGATAAAATTGGCGTCACTAAATGGGCCTAGAATAAAATGGGTAACAAAAGGTATTAGAGTATCAAGTATGATGAAGCGCGTTCTTGTTACCCACAAGAGTACCATGACTGAATCGATACTAAGCTATAGTAAAAAGTATGTCACGCTTTTCAAAAGAGTAATTAGACACGCCAAAAGAATAGCAGTACAGGCACAAGTTGAGAAAGCTAAAGATTCGAGGAAAGAGATATGGAAGATCGTCCAGAGGCATCGCTCTAAAGTGGATATACAAACACAGAATAACCTGCTCCTGAAAATAGATATGGAAGATGGAACTAAAATAGTACTGGATAACCCTAAAGATGTATGTTCAATATTCTTAGATAAATTCACTCAAAGTAGTGGCACAAGTGATAACACAAAGGACGCACTTTTATTGCTACGGGCTCATGTCGTTCGAGTTCAGAATGACATGATACTTGAAGAGGTGTCAGTGAGCGAACTTAATCGTTTGGTAAAAAAATTAAAAGCTAAGACATCAAGTGGTTATGATGAGGTTCCATTAACTGTCATTAAAGAGAATATTGACATACTTGCTGAACCATTGACGTATTTTTTCAATGAATGTCTGAGGACTGGTACATTTCCTGACCAGTTCAAACTAGCAAAGGTTCTGCCCATTTATAAAAAGGGATCAAAAGTGGACCCAACCAATTACAGGCCAATATCTCTTCTTCCAACGCTGTCGAAGCTCCTCGAGAGACTCATGAAAGATAGACTTTTAAAACACTTCCATTTAAATAAAAATTTGAGTGAACGGCAGTATGGTTACCAAAAAAGCAAAGGTACTAGCGATGCTATAACCACACTTATCGACGACATAGCGCTCCAATTAAATAGGAAAATTAAAGTAGCAGGTCTGTTTTTAGACCTAAGTTCCGCCTTTGATATGGTTGACCACGGGCTCCTCCTTGCAAAGTTGGAGCACTATGGCGTAAGAGGGACAATGTTTAAGCTTTTTCAGTCGTACCTTGCAAACAGAAGACAGTTCGTCGAAATTAAATGGACACAAGAGTGTAGTGAAACTGTACATCGATCAAAAATCGTCAAGTTGCGGCGTGGAGTTCCACAAGGATCTGTCCTTGGTCCAATTTTCTTTTTGATTTTTATCGACGATCTGATATCTTTTGTTACAGCATCGGTTCCAGGAACGCGACTTGTTGTGTTTGCTGATGACACTAATGCCATAGTATCGGCGGAAACGATTGTTGAGCTAAATGCTAGAGTCAATTTTGCCTTTGAAAGTCTAAGCCACTGGTTCAGCACCAACAATCTAAAGCTAAACTGCTCCAAGACCAATGTCCTACTGTTTAAGACTACTTCGAGAAACAAAGAGAGGCTTCAAATTGAGTCCAATGGTGTAGCAATTCAACAGGTTGATTCTGTTAAATTTCTCGGCGTCTGGATTGATGCATATTTGAATTGGAAAGATGAACTGTCTTCACTTGTAAAATCAATTAGCTCGGCCTGTTATGCAATTAGAAGCCTCAGAGAAGAAGTGGGGATACCTCAATTGAAAATGGTTTACTTTGCATTAGTGGAATCCAAGATACGATACAGCATAAAATTCTGGGGCAATAGTTACTGTTATAATATTCGATCCGCCTTTGTAGCCCAAAAGAGAGCCATAAGAACAATGGTTAGAATTCCTCAGACAACATCGTGCAGGACTTACTTTACTGAGTTAGGGATTCTCACAGTGCCCAGTTTATATGTTCTAGTAATTCTCAGTGATTTAATAAAGCATTTAAATTATATTGAAAGCTTAGAAGAGCGGGAGGAGCGTCTGGCAACTAGAAGAAAGGACCTACCGCAGAAAATACGTAGCAAACTGAAAGTCGTCAGGCACTCTTCTCGTTTTCAGGCAATTGCTCTCTTTAACAGGCTACCGTCCGAGTTAAAGGAGATAATGAACTTAGGTGCATTTCAGGATAGGTTGAAGTCCTTATTGCTGAAGAAGTGTTTCTATAGCGTTGATGAGTTTTTCCATGATGGTAAAGATCAATAGTTAGGTATAGGTTAGGTAATTTACTTGTGTATTATTGTTTTGACATGGTGTAAATTCGTGTAATAGTGTATCAAATATATAATTATACAAATTTCTTTGACATATTAAAATATTATTGTAATTGTATTAATTAATTAGTTAATAATATGCTTCATAATTGTAATTTATAAAAAAGTATGTAGGTATGTAATGTTCAGATACAATGTACATTGTTAATTGAATAAATAACTATGAACTATGAACTATGAACTTTATCACTATCACTAGGAAATAATAGTGAGAGGGTCACATTACCATTCAAACTAGGACCAAGTAATAGTGAAAACTTTATAATACTGCCTCCGCGAAGTGAATCCATTCATTTTATTGATACTCATGTGTTATATGACTGCGTCATTAACCCGAAAGAGTTATGTGAAGGGATATTCCTAGCTAGTATTTTAGTTAAACCACAAAACGGGAAGATACCAATAAAAATTTTGAATACACGTGATAGGGAAGTTCGATTAAACTTGTTTACCCCAGACTTATGTGTACTGGACAGTTTTGATATTTGTTCTTTTGACAACGTTACTGTAAATTCAAATCGAGTGAAACAATTATTTTCCAAATTAACTTTAAAACATTTAAATGAAGAAGAACAGGCGTCTATAGAAAATATTTGTGCAAAATATTCGGACGTATTTTATTTGGACGGGGATAAGTTAGGTGTAACTAACGTCTACCAACAATCTATTCAATTAAAGGAAAATGCCGCACCAGTTTACGTAAAACCTTACCGCCTCCCAAGGTCTCAAAGATCTGAAATCGATAGGCAAATAGAAAAAATGTTGGAAGATGGAATAATAGAAGAATCACAGAGTGAGTGGTCAAGCCCTCTCCTCATCGTTCCCAAGAAAGCTGACGGGAATGGTGAAAAGAAGTGGCGAGTTGTGATAGACTATAGAAAATTGAATGAGAGGATAAAAGATGACAAATTTCCCTTGCCTAATATTACGGATATACTTGATTCACTCTCCGGATCGATTTATTTCACACACTTAGACTTAAATCAGTCTTATTATCAAGTAGGCCTTGACCCAGAAAGTAGAAAATATACTTCATTTACAACTAACAAACAGTATCAGATGAAACGACTACCCATGGGCTTAAAAATAAGCCCTAGTGCTTTTAGCAGAGTTATGACTGTTGCCATGTCCGGGTTAAATTACGAAAAGTGCTTAATATATTTAGACGATTTAATTTGTTTCGGCCGCAATCTCGACCAACATAACAAGAACCTGATAGAAATTTTTGAACGATTGCGAAAAGTTAATTTAAAAATAAACCCTTCAAAATGCCAATTCTTAAAGAAACAAATTTTATACTTAGGTCACGTTGTTTCATCCAAGGGAATTTGTCCAGATCCCGAAAAATCAAAGATTATTCAAAAGTATCCACGCCCATGTAATAGTGACGAAGTTAAACGCTTCGTGGCATTCGCTAACTACTACAGAAAATTCATACCTAACTTTGCCGAAATTACAATCATCATCATCATCATCACATCAGCCGAAAGACGTCCACTGCTGAACATAGGCCTCCCCCAAAGATTGCCACAATGACCGGTCCTGCGCCACCCGCATCCAGTGGACTCCTGTGAAATTACAATACCACTTAATAATTTATGCCGCAAGGGAACTCGATTCGAATGGTCGAATGAATGCGAAAAATCGTTTTTACACTTAAAATGCTCATTAGCGTCACCCGCCATATTACAGTACCCCGATTTTTCAAGCGAGAATGAATTTATTTTACATTGTGACGCATCTGGAATCGCTCTAGGAGCAATGCTTTGTAATAAAAATAATTTACCCATTGCATATGCGAGTCGCTCTTTAAATAAAGCCGAACTGAACTACCCGACCATCGAGCGAGAGCTCTTGAGCATTGTGTGGTCGACACGCTACTTTAGACCTTATCTGTACGGGAAAAGATTCTTTATTAAAACTGATCACCGACCTTTAGTCTACTTATTTAACGTAAACAATCCGTCAAGTAGGTTGTTGAAGTTTAGACTCAGTTTGGAAGAGTACGACTACAAGATCGAATACGTAAAAGGAGCGGATAATGTTGCTGCGGACGCATTATCTCGCATAGTTGTGACATCGGATGAGTTGAAAGATATGAATAGGCATGTTGTGAGTATGATGACCCGAAGTAAGGCGCGAAAAATTTCTGAGGCGCAAACTACCAATGTTTCGACCAATACAGCCACCCCCACTTATAATTGCACTGATCACCCAAAAGTCGTGGAGATGTTTAAAAAACCGAAACATTGCGTTGAACTCGTGGTTGCAAAATGTAACAACAAGAAAAATATTACGGAAAGAATTGAAGGCTTTTCTTATTGCCCAAAAGAGTTAAGAATATACATAGACCCCATGTCCCGATCATGTTCTGCGCGAGACGCATTCGTGAGAGATATAGGTTTATTTTGTGAAAAAATTAAAGTCGACGAACTATATATAATGAATAAAAAAGAGAGTAAAAAATATTTAAAATGGTTAATGAATGAAATAAAAGACAATTCGTCGTGGTCCGGGCCAGGACTCTGTATAATAAATGACGTCGTAAAAATAGACAACAATGATGATAAAAGAGTTAAATAAATGACTTTCACATACTGCCCACGAGTGGCCACGCGGGGGTGAGGCGTATGTTGAGTAACATGAAAAGACGATATTTTTGGCCAAATATGGAAAGTGACGTACGAACGTTTGTAAAGAAATGTCGTAAGTGCCAACAGCAAAAATACTCGTTACCCACAAAACAACCAATGCAAGTGACATCCACGGCGAATTCTTCATTTGAAAAACTATTCCTAGACATTGTCGGACCTCTAGATAAGGATTATTACGACAATTGTTACATTCTGACTTTACAGTGTGAGCTTACTAAATATATCGAAGCTTACCCTTTAAGGTCAAAAGATAGTGTTAGTGTTGCCAGAGCATTTGTCGAGAATTTCATCCTTAGGTATGGGATTCCGCAGGAAGTTGCCACCGACAGAGGAGCTGAATTTATTTCCAGTACCATGGTTGAGGTATGTAAACTCTTAAATATTAACCAAATTTCTTCGACAGCTTACCACCACGAATCGATAGGTGCCCTCGAAAATTCCCACAAAGTTTTAAATGCTTTTCTTAGAATTCAAACTGATAATAATTCCAGAAATTGGAGCGATTGGCTACCATTTTGGTGTTTTTCTTTTAATACAACTGTACATACCGAAACAGAGTATACTCCGTACGAGCTAGTGTTTGGAAAAATATGTAACATACCGAGCAATTTACAATGTAATAGAGTGGATCCATTATACAGTTGTCAAAACTATGCCTTAGAGTTAAAATACCGTTTGCAAAAGTCTCAACAAGATGCTCGTAACAACCTAATAACTAGAAAACATGTAAGAAAAGTCAACTATGACTCCTATGTCAACCCAGTAGAATATAAGAAAGGTGACTTGTTATTAATTAAGAATGAAGTAGGTAATAAGATCCAATGTTTATATTCAGGACCATATGAAGTTTTGAAAGATATGTCACCAAATGTGCAAATTTTAAAAAATGGTAAACCTGAAATAGTTCATAAGAATCGTACTAAAATGTTTCATACATAAAAAAAAAATACATATCATAAAGTAATTTTTTTTTCTGCCTCGGTAGGGCGTGTAGTGTGTATACTGTGTAACATTTATCTATGTGTGCCTGCTTAGTATATAAAGCCTATGTATCCTATTATTAGTCAGTCATTAAACGCATTTATTCGTGAATGGTTGTTTGCTTACTATGATAAGGCCGCCTCCCTTATAAAAGCACCTCTCTACGATGTATTTGATGGCAATTTGTCGATGTGAATTTGTGATTTTTTATTATTAAAACTAAGGCTATCGGACGTATGGTGACGGCAGTAAGAATACATTTGTCACCACCCCAAGTCCTACAGTACGCTTAGCACATGATTGGTATATCAGTATGTCGCTGCGAGATAGATTTTCCATCTTTTACCAACTATATGAACAAAAGAGGGATGGATAGTCTATCTCGCGGCGACATATTGTCGCACTGATCCTGTGCTAAGCCTACTGTCTGTCTTAAGAGTTGTCTAAGGGATTGAAGTGTAACTGACCATTATTTGATAAAAGATTGATGATGGGCAGCAGCGTCAGCACAGTGGACACATTACGGCGATCGCCAATCCGCTTGCCCAGCGTGGCGATTATGGGCATTTACCTCCTAATGCGCATAGTTAATAGGAGAGGCCTACGTCCAGCAGTGGACTATCATAAGTGAGTGCGCCAAAGTATTTATAAAATTGCAACTTAGATTATTGGAACTCCGAAAATTTTTCTTATACAATTTAACTTCATAATGATCGGTATTTAGAATAATCTTTGTTCATAATTATCATTACATAGAATTATTTATGTTCATAATATTGTTTTTTATACATATTTTTAGTACTAACTTTTATGTTTATATAATTTTTCACTATACTTATTTTATGCTATATATTCTAATGTTATAGGTATTTATTTTTACACGACTGCCAAAAGGAGAGTAATTATATGTTCAGCCCCTATGTATGTTTCATATTTTCTTTAAACGCGCAGATCTTCGTGACCACTTAACCGTTTTTAATAGTGTAAGGTGTCATTAGAATCCTCGTGACATCGCGGGTAACATAGGATATGTGACGTCAGAGGTCGCCCGTTCATTATAACACTATTGGGTTCGTTTATTATTATGAACAACTATCAGTGTGACTGAGTGGTAGTACTTCATACTGCGGATACTATTATCCCAAGCCCGTTATCATTATTCATCACAGTCACATAGCCCACTATTGGGCATAAACAATAATAACCCAGTTCATCCCCTAATGAGCCCAGATAGGCGCAAACATTAAGCAAACCATCAACGGGAAGCCACCCGTAAATGAGCGGAAAAAGACGAAGAAAAACAATAAGAGTGATGTCAGGAGCTAACATACGACGATAATGTTTACAGACTGATCCCATAAGGAAAACAAATACAGAAATCAAGTTTTGAATTGTCACAAAGAAACATTATGTTGTGTATGTATTTGTATTTTTGTAGGGCCTGTTTTCTCGAATGGTATCATTGGAAAAGGAAAACTATTATTGGTGACTATAATCGTACGTGGACGTATACTTCCCTTAGGGCGATTGAGCACCACAATGAATTTTACTGTCCGGCAGACATAGTTTTCATAGTCCGATATGGCATGAAAAAAACGCATGATGGCTTGTGCACTTGGCCGTCTTTTTACTCGGAGGTGCGGCATAGTAGCATGAAAAAAACGGATGATATTGGCTTGTGCACTTGTCCGTCTTTTTACTCGGAGGTGCGGCATAGTAGCATGAAAAGTCAATCGACAGTCATAAAAGTCAGTGCAATTCCGGACGCAGTGCACAAGCATTAACACGTTTTTCATAGCTGTCATCTCGGATCGGAAAAATACTGTCCGGAATGGGGAAAAGTAAAATGTCGGACGGTTTTACGTAAAGTGCACAAGCTACTATAATTATACATTTAATGGCGTGGCATATCGGACCGTAAAAAACCGGACTACCGGACGGTAAAAGTCAGTGTAGTGCACAAACGCCCTTATTGTATTTAGGTATAATTTAACCCCTTTATTCATTAACGTCTTCTAACTTAGCAAGCCAAAAAGTATTGTTTGTCCCTTTCGATCTGTCTGACGTCTGTAAGAGCAAAAGGGATGAACAATACTTAGCGGCTTGTTATGTTAGGAGACGTTTATGAATAATAAACGTAGTAAATTACGACTTTTTTCATGAAAAGTGCCTTAAAAAGAGAAATTAACGCACGCGAAGCGTGCGCAAAGATACCTTTTCCGCACTAGTTAGGAGAAAGGATATTTTTTTATATTTATTTACAGTTTGTTCAGTAGGTAGGTATTTATTTAAATAATATAATCAAAATTTGGTACCTATGTAAGTCTCTCTTGTTTGTCGAATCCTCATGTCTGAAGATGAGTCACATTAAAAATGTAATATCAGATTTTTTTTGACAAATCGATTTATTTACTAAATATGTTAATAAAGTTGTGTTTTTATTAATTTATTTTACACTACTGTCAGCCGCGAGAACTGAGCAAGTGGCTCAAATACCACCTTTGGTGTTGGTAATGGGTAAATACTTTGATGCCATAATGGTCTTGGCTAGACGCCTTGGACATGTTTGTATGATGTTTAATAGAGAAAGCTATTTGGGTTATCTCTAAAAGGACATTGTTTGATTTATCATCTTATGTTGCATACCTGAGTCATTGTCAAAAGTTAACAGCTTTTATAAGTCTATGCTACAATTTTATTACATAGGGTTATAAAACCGGGAACCTAGTTACACCAGTAATTGTTTTATCGCAAAATTCGTACACGAACTCTTTAATTTTGTGTATGTCCACCGAAAAGACGATAACCTAAATCTGACAGCGACCCACCTCCCACCTACAGATGTATATTTAAATTATAACTTCATGTTTGCCTACTGAATATATCCGCTGTGACAGCAATCATATCATGGCAGTATGATTGCGAACAACGGATTGTTAGATAAATCAACACGCGGCAAACACATTCCAATCAGTGTGAACAAACATCGCCAGCGATTTGGATGCCTGTTACGAAAGTACTAAAACGGTTTTCACTTGTTTACCTACCTTGTATTTTTGTACGAACGTTAAGCCCTATTTAGGTAGGTGAATTAGGTGATGGATGATGAATTTGATGATACGTATAACTCGCATACAATTTTCGCTATATTTTTGACTACTGACATGCAATGCAGTTTTGCAAAGCCTGGTTGATCAACTATAGTGCAACGAAAATATTATACTAATTCTGGCACTGTCTTAATAGTACTTTAATGCTCATTCATCCTTGGTGGTTTTAATTAATCTAGTAAACAACTTTGACGTAATACCCCCGTATACTTATAATATGTAAATTACAGGTAAATTCACTAAAGCTGGCACGAATGGAATGAATGAAATGAATGACATTTATCATTGTGTGTATGCGGTCGTCTTAATACCAACCTGTATCTACTGTCATTAAGACATCCAGATCCACACATAGATACTTTCTGTCACTTACTCGATCCATTCGTGCCAGCTTTCGTGAATTTACCTATAACTGTAGGAGTTTCGCTATTAATTCCTAGTGCTTATTCAGTCTGTTGACTTAGTAGTAGTTATTTTAGTAGTATTCATAATATCTTAAAGTGACTTTCGTAACTCAGTTGAGTGAAAGAACAAACAAATGAAGATTAGTGAATTGGCAAACTTCAATAAAATAAATATAAAATGTTTTAATTTGAATTATTATTGAGCAACTGTTTATTTCCCAAATTGTATAATTTTAGTTTGTAGCTGCTACACTATTTTCTGTTTATTCTGTATGAGCCTGTTTATGCTCATACAAATGTTTTATAAAATAAATCATGATATTATTATGCAGAGCATCAAAATATCATATAGGTACCTACAAATCACACGAACAAGTTATTACTACACGCACAAATCAAGTTCCTTTAGCAAAGTTGTCAGTATTTTCATCTGTTTTTACCTATTTATTCGCATATTTATTGGTAGCTCTGTTGGAACGCCACATTTTTCTCTCAATATACTTAGGTTCTTATCTATTAAACAATAACATCTCAATAGCTAGAATCTCTTCTAAATCATAATATCAAGTGTCTTGAAGGACACACTGCAACAATTAGATGCAGGCACGCAAGTTATGGGGCCCTAAATTGTGAGCGGGCAGCGGTCGTGAGGTCTTTATTACGCGGCCTGACGCCGGACGCTGTGACAGGCGATACTTTAGAGGCTGGCGTGAGTCAAAAGCTTAGGCGGGATTAAGAACGCAATTGAGAAATGCGTCACCAACGTACTAAAGATACGTTTTGAACGCCAAAAGCACGTAAGGGTCGATTGCAAAAAAAAAATTAGTTAAGGTAATCATCAAAATAAAAATCACGATCGCGTCAATTGTGTTACGAAAGTTAGCCATACTAAATACCTAAAATACCTTTTGCCTTTTTTCACTGCCAAAAGTTGTTAAGTACACAAATTTGAATTTCGTAACACATAAATAATGTAAATTTCTTGCAGTCGACCCCTAAGGGTCTCACCAAACTAGTCGACGCCGTTTCGGCTAATCGCGTACGGAAAAAGCTTTATGTCAACGCAATAAGAGCGAGGACATCGTAAATCGGCTCGGCCCACGCGAAACGACGTCTTTCGACGGGAAAACGGCGTTTTGTCGTAAAGCTGTTCGCATTCGTACGACCCCGTTTGCAGCCTAACGCACACGTTCGCATTCCTAAATCTCCTAATACCGCCGTACGGTGCCGGAAAGAGTTTAACGGCTCCGATCACGGCCGAGTACCTACGATAAGGACCGGTCAGAGCTGGCGGAAGCCGTTCAGCGTCTTCGACGGCCGAACATAGCTGATGACGGCCGAAAAGAGCCGATGACGGCCGAAGTAGCTACTGATGCGTTTGTATTTATTCATTTGAATTATTACCCACATTAAAATCTGCAATAGATCTGACAACACGAAGTAATACTGTCGTAATCATACACGTCTGTTCAATTTCAAACTAGTTACTAACAACTAGACTCCAAAAATGAGATTTACGATTGCCGATCACCCGCTGTCCTATCTATCTGTTCGCCGGACTCAGCGGCTGTACGCGTGCTGTCTGACGTCTCGACGGCAGGACGGAGCACGGGAGAGCCGACCGCCTCTTTACAACTGTTGCGGTAGCAAATCGCAGCCGATCGAGCGTTTCTACGGCCGTCAGGAGGGTGAGACTGCTTAACGCAGGTGTTCAACCGCGGAGACGGTCGATCGGCTAAATGCGAATAGTGTGGTGTAAAACACTCGGCGAAAGCCGACTCCACGTCGATTGGTTTGGTGAGACCCTTAATGCCTACCACGCCAGCTATTCTTTTATTTTTGCGGACACTGCTAGAGAAATTGTCCTCCTGACAGGTAACGTTTGTATTTGTCATTATTTGCTCGAGATATTAGTATAATAGGTCGTATTTTGACACAAGAGTAGAAGCGTTTACAAAGGTGAAAATCTTTTCACCGTCGTTTTACAGAAATCCATCGTACTGTTACACATGGACTCGTCGATCTGCAGAAAGGAACAACCAATTAGTTACCAGTTACAACCAGTTATGATAATATTATTTAAAGTGTTTATTGTTTAATCGCATTTTATAACACCAGTTTGGTTCTTTCCTGTATTACTAAGGTAATTTTTAAACGTTGCATTTCTGACCCACAATATAAATTTTTATCAATTCACAAATTTGATTAAATTGACAGTATTGTGTAAATTGGCTGTCAAGTGGTAATTAAATATTATCAGTAGATTTTGCCCTATGTAATTTAAGTATGACCAATTTGCAAAACCCTAGTCGTAGTAAAATAAACTAAATTAAAACAGAAGCATATTTGGTGCACAAATTCAAGCTGGTAAAAATTATACATACATAGA
>JALPQI010011550.1:0-33579 GCA_025490895.1 Thaumatotibia leucotreta | reverse complement strand
ATTTTTCCCTGATAGTCTTCGACAACTAAGCAGTACACGCGTTACATTGATCGTTCGGAGGAAATACAATTAATTGTACAGTAAATATTTTTTTTTGTCAAATGTTAATACTTGAAAACGATTGCTAGTAATGCGTATTATTACTTGTCGAGGTGAGAGCTTCTGTGGCTTTGTTAATGAAATGAAATTCAGGGAAGTAATAACATTTATTCGAAAAACCGTGTTCCTTATAAACTGTATATAAGGAACACGGTTTTTGGCACCTTGGCATGAAAAACAAGGGTAGTTGAAATTATCATTATTTAGGTTTACCTTACATTAAATATACAACATGTCGGTAAGAACTAAGTAGGTACTCGACAACGAGGCTATTTCAACTTACCCCCTGCACTTAAATTATTGTAATATAAAATACACTCGCGTGTAGATGATTATGCGGCCACATTACTAATTTTCATAAAAGCCCAGGTCATGCAAACACACTGTAGATATATTATACTCCGAAAAAGTAAACAGTAGGCATCATTATACCGTGTCAACAGCTGCAGCCCCGACACTGCACTTCATCAGGCGGGATTAGCCGGGAAAGTATTAGCTCCGAGACGCTATTTACCGACGGCTGATTTCAATCGGGGCTTCGATTTGCTCAGTCTTGGAGGGCGGGGATAGTGTCGATATAGATTTATCGATGTTTTTGATAGAAAGCAATAAAATAGTTTTATTGGAGCATTCCATGAAAACATGTCGTAGCGACACTGTCTTTTCAATACTTTTGAAAAATTAAATTAGTAAGCTGAGTTACGGCATAATAATAACATATCAAGGCTTCAAGATTGACAGTGTTTCCTAACAGCTAGCATATTTTATTAGGGTAGCTACCAAAGTGAGTCGTAAGCGACAAAAAGTAGATGTTTTCATGGAATGCTCCTATTGCACAACTACTTTTACACATAGAACATTAAGATATATTCTTCCAACTATAAAGAAAAAAATGATACATTTTGAAGCACCCTTGCATCTAGAATGTGTTGATACACTTTCTCGCCAGTCTGCCTGAGACTACGGGTGTAACGTCATGCCCGAAATATGATAACATTAAACGTAAGTTTACTCGATTAAGACCCGTTTGTCGTTAAAATATATATAGATATACTAATAAAAAGTAAACAGTAGGCATCATTATACCGTGTCAACAGCTGCAGCCCCGACACTGCACTTCATCAGGCGGGATTAGCCGGGAAAGTATTAGCTCCGAGACGCTATTTACCGACGGCTGATTTCAATCGGGGCTTCGATTTGCTCAGTCTTGGAGGGCGGGGATAGTGCCGATATAGATTTATCGATGTTTTTTGAGGGAAAGAAAGAAAATACTTTTATTGCACAACTACTTTTACACACAGAACATTAAGATACTCGTATATATTCTTTCAACAACACAAAAAATTATATACATTTTGAAGCACCCGCGCATTTAATAAATAAATATTGTCAGCCTCGGTAGCCTAGGTTGGTACTTGGTAGTGACCCTGCCTATGAGTGGGTCCGGGTTCGAGGCCCTTCGAGGGCATTATTATTTGTATTTATTTGTCACAAATATTTGTTCCTTGGTCACGGCCGTCTATGTATGTAAGTATTTATGAAATATATCCGTGTATTATATATATCGCCACTTGGTACTCATATCACAAGCCTTAATTGAGCTTACAGTAGGACTAGGTTGAATTGTGTAAGATGTCCCAAGGTATTTATTTAATTAAACGTTTAAATTCACATGTAAGGTGGAAGTACCAGTGCGTAACAGGTTAACAGAGAATATTTATTAGAATCACAATATTTTGCTCATATATAAATCTACATAAAGTATTGTCGCGTGTTTTGGAAGAGGAATATGTGAAATAGTATTTTCCCCTCACTAGCTCGTAAAGTGCTCGTTTATCCTTTAATACGAACGTGTAAAAACGCATATTATTCACTTGTGTGGCAAAGTAATGACCTTGGTTTTGGAATAACAAAACGTTAAATGCTCTTGGAAATTGTTCCATATTAATGATAATTAAATAATTTGTTTGAGAATTTAGTGTAAAATACAAACCTTTATATAATATGATGATTTTAACATCTAAATCCTAAAATTCCATAAGTAACAATTGTTTTAGTGAATGATGATAAGATGGCTAGATGCAATCACAAAACGCAGAAAATGTCAACGTCAACATTGTCAAAGAATATTATAGGTTATAATCTTTATTTACCGACTCGAACACGCATAAAAATAGTTAACTAAACAACTTTCAGGGTGTTCTGTTATAATTTTGTAAAAATAATGAGTGAGAATGATTTAATAATGCATTGGCGTTGGTGTGCAACTACAGGAATGTGTTAAAATCGTGCTGCGGTTACTTTTTCGTGCTAAGTTTACTGCGACAAAATCTTGCATTAAATACATGATGCATTTGGAAAATTATTATCACTATCCCGATGATGATTGTAATGTGAACAAATAATTACCTTTTTTGAGTTTCCTCGCTATAGTGAGGGGAAAAGTTTTGTGTTACACACGGGTGCAAATGTATTTTACTTCTCGTATGTTAAAATTTCATACTCGCGGGTAAAATACAACTTTGCACCCTTGTATAACAAATAACTATTATTTTATAGGGTGACAATATCAAAATTTCTCAAAATTGCATATTTTCTTTGTCAACTCCTTTATACGAGTAAGTGCCAGGTGCTTTTGCTGGCCGTCCCAATAGATGGCACCTCAGTACAAGTCTGAATGTCACATATTGGGACGTTAGAAATAGGGACACTCAGTCCTAATAAATGTCAGCCTGTCTTAAAATTATACAAATGATTTAGATAAAAGCTAATTATTTCAAAGTTGGGATAGGAAGCATTAAGGGCACTTATATTTTTCATCGTTTAAATGCCCTAATCAAGCTATGATGATGAGTATTGGCACAGCCTCGGGTAGGGTACTAGTACTTCCACCTTATATAGTCATTAAGCGCGACGTGTTTTGGAAAACCTAGGTCTCCATTGTCAAGCACTGAGCCCGCGTTCACGCTTGGCGACTTGCTTAGTACTACTAAGCGGCTCAGTGACTAGACTGACTTAGTGACTACATGCAAGCGAGTTTAACCGTTTCATTATTTTTCAAATAAAAAATTTAATAATTAGATATTTTAAAGTAATGTAAGTAAATGTATTTTCTAGGCATAATATAATCATAAAACACGCAAAAAAAAACAGTGAACTACGGTTATGCGTAAATTCGCCTACTTTAAACTCCTGTTTCTTCCTAGTGACGTGAAGTACGGAACGCAGATTGCAGTTTTGTATAAAAAGCTACTTTACACGCTCATTCGAGACAATTATAGTATTTTACGCTTTTACATTGTCTCATATGAAAATATAATACAAGATACTTTCGAATTAATACAACACGTATTTAAGTTATCGATTACTTCTCATTTTATAACGAATTACGTGTTTCCTATGTGCAATATTTATTAAAATCTTACAAGAATAAATTAAGAAGCGTTTTCTCTACGACCGTTCAAATCACAATTTTATTAGGGCCATAATTAAATTCTGTTAATTATTTACTACGAAATATTTCCATCGGTTACCGCGAGGATTACACATGAAATAAAACTATGAAAACACGCCACAGACCACATCCGCAGACCACGAACCTTGTAAAGTGTTCGAAACGTCGGAATGAAGTTAAAATTTGTTAATATACGCGAGTTTATCCGTTTTCATAGTTTTATTTTATTTACTATGATTTATTCATAAATTGTTTCAAAATCAATCCAACGGGTGGATTAATTAGTTATTCAAGTTTTTCCGTTTTTTTTCTCTTGTAAAGTTGTTATTTTGATACTACGAGTACATCAAAATATTGTCCAATATACACATGCTCCTTGCTTACTGCTCCTTGTAGCCATGTATTTGGATATATAAGTAATAAAGTATTGGATATACACATTTTTATATTATATACTGTAATAAATATATAAGCCCAATAACTGAGATAAAATAAATATACAAATAAATTCGCGGCATCGTCATAATCGACTTTTCTGTTGTGCATAGGCGCACAATGTTACTAATGCTCAGATTGATAATAAAATCGGAAACAAAAGATATTTATAGAAAATATTATTTAATATCATCCCAACGAGTAAAAATGTACACATATTTGATACGATCTCAGTGAATGAATAAACGGGTGATAATGACCAGTCATCCGGCTATTATAATGTGATAACGATGTAACAACGACTTTCACATATTTCAACAATGTTTAAAATAAATATTCAGATTTCAGTGAATGATTGATTGAGTTTTAAATGATGCGTATATTTTCACTCCGGAAAAAGTTGGAGAGAATCAATCAAATATTGTTTGTTGAAATTAATTATCACCATTTATGTTACCTATTGATGATTAATATTCTTATTATCAGTGATCGGTATTATGGGTGCAAAACTTTAACAAAACTTCAAAGTATGTATACTTTAGCTCCTTCATGAAAGTTTCGTTAAAGTTTTGCACCCAAAGTTCCGATCACTACTCCATGTCCTGGTGGATTCAACCATAGCGACTGGAAAGATGCTGGCTAATTAGAGCGTGACTAATAATATACCTATTCTATTAAATTAACAGGTATTTAACTAACTCTAAAGAATATAATGATTACAAGTAAAAGTAAGGTTACTTAATTTTTTTTTCAAACTTTGAGTAACCACTCCGTTAAATGTCGTATATAAATCATTATTTAATAAAGACTTATTAAGTAACTAACCTGAATATAACAAATAACATCGATGCACAGTCACATCACTACCCAAACCCAACATAGTAGTCAGGAGCCTCGTTACATCAACTTATATGACAATGCAAACATCGGGAGCCGATTCCATCAAAAGTATCGATATTTGTATAACCAGATCGGAGCAGCACTGGCCCCTAAGGCACAGACGGATGGATCTGAATCGATTTCGCGGTCCTCGTTACCCGACTCAGGTGACAATGCAAATCGTACGCCTGGCCACAAAGCACCCAATACCCATTGATGAACTATTTTAGAATTAATTTCCTAGGCATTGACTTCGAGGTATTCTACAGGGTGAACGATATGAAGTATTATAGTTCGGGAACTATTATTTGAACGACTCTTATCTTATTTACGACCTTTTGTTTTGCATCATTAACAATAGAAAAGTGCTAGACTGCTGATTGTCTAGTAAGTGTTAACGCAAAACAAAAGGTCGTAAGTAAGATAACAGTCGGTTAAATAATATTTCCCGAACTTTACAAAGTATATATTTTTTAATTCTGGTGTCAAAATAAAGAAGAAACTGAGCTTCGGCTTACAAAGCTCGTAAGAACCAAAAGTGTCTGAAAACCGAATTTCACGTGTCATTTCTCCAGTGCAATGAGTTTCGGACTTTTTATCTGATCTATTTTGAAGAGAAAGGTGAGAGCAATCAAACATGCTAGTATAAATGCAATGAAGAAAGCGATCGTATTTCACTGGCACATACCACTACCCAGTGGTCACAAACGTACTGCGAGCAAATATTTTTTACCATTTGGAGATCATAGTCAAGGCAAAAAGCAGTATGTTGACTAAAAGTAAATTTAATCACAAAATGTAATATTTTTCCTCTTGTTTTTTCTTACTTATAGTAATAAATTGTTGCAACTAAAAATTGCAGTCCCTTGAAATTGGTAACACTTCATATCGTTCACCCTGTATGTTCTATCTATAGTGTTTGTGGTAGCTTGGCTCTGTAGAAAGGAATGATTTAATTTTTTTGTCAGTAAATGCTTTATTTGTAGTTAGACTTTTACAAAAAGAAACTAGTTAAAAAACCCAACAGTTTTTTTTTATTAATAAATTACTTCATCCCAGAATTTCTCAAAAAAAAAATTTCAAAAATTCATAACTCGAAAACTACAAAAAATCGGCTAACATACATGGGGTATATTCTGATAGCTCATGACGTGATGAATCTAAAAAAAAATTTTTTGACGTCAAGGTTTGGACCACCCAGTATAGGTACTCTTATAATTATTACTCCGCAGAAACAGAAAACATACTACCGAACAATGACGAAGTAAGGGTATACCCTTACTAGGGTTTGAACCTAAGACCTCCAGCTTCATAGGCAGGGTCACTACCATCTACCATAATTATGGAAACCAATTAATGGAGTTGAATATTACATACCTATCATTTTATTGACTCTACGAATATCTGACATCTTAAAAAGATTAAATGTTTTATGAAGTAACTGGTTGATTGTACAAGTACACTTACCAAATGGAAAACAGCTACCCATGATCTCTTAAATACGATTAAGTTTAGGTTCTGCTTATCAGCTATTGACAGTTATGCTATGGGACTGACATATCGCGATTTAGACTAAAGTCCATTCACCCTTAGCTGTCTTATCTAATAAACAACTTTCTAACCTAAAAGTACACGTTTTCTGTTGTAAACTGCCATATTTGCCTATTACCAAAATACCTTAGTCCGTATTTGTGTAGTCCGTCCGTAGTGATTAGTAAATTGCTTAATTTTTAATCAAGGAAACAGCAGTTTACAACATAAAATATGTAGGTACTTCTAGGTTAGAAAGTTGTTAACTAGATAAGGCAGCTAAGGATGAATGGACTTCAGGTCCTAAATGGAATGGCATTAGTAGATCATGGTAGCCCACCTGATTCATGTGACATGAATCATTTCACTTTGACATAGTTGCAGAATGCCTTAGGGTTCCATTTGTTTGATTGTATGGCTTCACATAGAAAACAAAACATACGCCGTTTCTTGCAAAATCAAAAATACTCCAATTAAATCACATTTGCGCAAGGCAGGCACAAAAACATTTAATTTAGTAGAAAGTTCAATCGCAAGTAATTGTGCTATAATGCTGCTCCATAGGTCCCCAGGGTCACATCGTTGGCTGAATGAAGAGTTAGTGCCTGGATAGGTTTATAAACAACTGAAGCTTTGTAAAGGCATTTCTATTTAATTAAGTCCCTTTAACCTTCCCTTTGCTTTTAAATACAGTAAACTTAAATCTAAGGAAGAAAAACATTTACTTTGTGCTCAATTAAGCTTATCCAAGACGTTATTCTGCAATCGTATACGATAAGCGATAAATCACGTGACGATAATAATAATGTATGGAAATGGTCTAAACCGATATGCCAATCTGTGTTAGTTGAAGAGAAACCCTTACTTTCATTGAAAATATAATATTAGTATGGATAATTAGGTAGCCTACATAAGTTTTACTCAATTTACTCGAATTAATTAGCACAGTGGTTATTTTGCGGTTATTATAACAAGCCAAATCCATCACGGACGGTAGTTTCAATAGCAAATAGTTGTTTAGGCATAAATCCCGATAAACGTAGTATCAAGCTTTATTCAGCGCAGTTAGTTTTAATCGCGTAATTAGGTCGTAAATTGCATATATCGACTGTTGTTTAAGCGAGTTTGAGCGATTTTGGAGAGAAATCACATCCCTATTATCTCCATATTTCTCTCACCACTATTCAGAACGAGACGACTGCGTGGTCACGGTACTAAAAATACATTTGTCACCACCACAACTCTTCCCGTAGTCGCAGGAGTCGACTAAGGGATTAAAGTGTCACTGATCATACACTTGACCAGGGTATGGGGAATCCGCAATGAAAATGACGCGTTATGGAACGGACACTGTTGATCTTTTTAAAAATCTGATATTCTTTTTTTTTGTCACTGGCAACACTGATAACCATACGGTGCATTATTTGTGGTCATCAGTGATGCCAGCGACCAAAAAAAAGAATATAATATATATGTTCGTTCAGATTTTTGAAAGAGATCAATAGTGTCAGTTTCATTGCGTATTCCCCCTATGTCCTAAAACTATAACCAAGACCACCGGGCGATAGGAGGCAACATTCCTGTCACCATCATCAGCCAATTGACGTCCACTGCTGGACATAGGCCTCCCCCAGAGAGTTCCACAAAGATCAGTCGTGAGCTGTCCGCATCCATTGGACACCCGCAACCTTTACCAGGTCGTCGCTCCATCTTGTGGGGGGCTTCCCACGCTGCGCCGTCCAGTGCGTGGTCGCCACTCGAGAACACGCCGACCCCACCGGTCATCGGTCCTCCGGGCAATATGGCCAGCCCACTCCCGCTTCAACCTGGTGATTCTTCGGGCTGTCAGTCACTTTCGTTCTTCTGCGGATCTCGTCATTCCTGATGCGATCTCGAAACATCCCAACATCCCTGTGCGGTGGAGTTACTGCGATCGCCAACCCGCATGCCAAAACCCCAGCAGAAATATAGCAAGCATTGGGAATGGCACTCTTGTTTTGGGAATTAATCAGTGTAATTATGAGCGCTGGTTATTTGACACGGGTTTGTGGCAACAGCATGTAAAGGCACCATCAGATATATCAGATTGGCTAGGGCGCTCACAAATATTTATGCAGGCCTCTATTTTCTTGGGGTGAAAGTACATGACCAGATATTTTTGAGTACCCTGGCTGCTCCGGTTTATCTGATGGAGACTGTATTTAAATAGCAGTCAATTGATGATAATATATTATGTTTATAGTCCTATATATAAATAATAAATAAATAAATATCAGGGACATCTTACACAAATCGACCTAGTCCCACGGTAAGCTCAATTAAGGCTTGTGATGTGGGTACTAGGCGACGATATATATAATAGATAGATACATACAGATACTTAAATAAATAGACAGCCATGACCAAGGAACAAATATTTGTGATAAATAAATACACAAATAATGCCCTCGCCGGGATTCGATCCCGGATCCTCCAGCTTCGTAGGCAGGGGCACTACCGACTAGGCCACGGAGGCTGATTGATATTATTGACTCGTGATAAATGAATTAATTTGAAATTGCCTAGCGAAAGGGTGGTTAGGTGGGTAGCAAATTAACATAGAAAATGTTATATTCTGGACAAAGTAATCAGTCTAAAACTATCCAAGCTTGAGCTGTAGATAAAAGTAAGTGTATTTCCGCTGCCAGTGAGATTCATGACACATTACTGCGATCGCCAATCCGCTTGCCCAGCTTGGCGAATATTGGCATTTACCTCCTAATGCGTCTGTATGCAGTTATAGGAGAGGGCTCCGTCCAGCAGTGGACTATCATAGGCTGATGATGTATGTATTTATGGGAGATTTTAAGAAATTTCTACTGTACAGAACCCGGATAATTTTTCAAAATGACGGGCCTTGCTAATTTTATAATAAGCATAGGTAAGAATAAAAGAAGCCTACATCCAGCACTAAAAGGACTGAGGTTGATGTGAATATGTATGTATGTATATGGATATATATAACTTTATTACACATAAACAAGTTTACACAGAGTAAAAAAAAAAAACAAAACAACAGTAAATTTAAGAATATGTACAAAGGCGAACCTTAAGGTGAATATGTATTGATTGAAGTTGAGTCACACTTAAGTATCATTTGCCTATTCACACTGGTTTATCTGCTCATATTGCAATTGGCATTATGTACAGATCGCGTCCGCTCCCAATTGCCAGACGGATGGGGTGCATTAGCTGCATTCGATAACGGGGCCGGTGCATCGACCTGCTGCTTCCAGCAGAATCACTTCCTACTGTCAATTTTGTGATGGGATGACGCACAGACTTAGATTTGGATAGAAGAAACAAGTTCATTCATTGGTATGGAGGCCGAGCGTGTCAGATTTTGTACTGAAGTTGTTACTTGCCTATGATTTTAAATATGTCTCAGGCCCTTGAGTATTCATATTTTTTGTGCTGTTGCAATTAATATTACTTATAGTCGGGGGAAGAAAAGTTTTTGGTCACATTAAATCCTACAGTTTCGGAGGCTTTTTCTAATGAATATTTAGGGTATACAGATTCACACCATGCAATAATCCCCAGTGCCGCGCGAGAGCTTCTCATCCAGTCGAGGACTTGAAGGTCAATAATTGGAACAGCACGTTCAATAATTTCTACCCTTGAGATTATGCATTCATTCTGTTGTTTCAGATGATTTATAATTAAGGAAAAAAAAATTCCCAGTTTTTTCCTAAAGCTTAAACAAAAAACTATACCTACCTTAATTGTAGTAAAAAATCACCATTTGTTTAATTTCTGTTTCATTTGATGATGAATTTTAAAAATAATTTTATTTTTTCTGACTATATCAACGATTATTCAGTGGTGACTTTTTAAAATATTGTCTTAAATATTCAGTTAGGCCCCTCGGATAATAAATCCCTACTGTAGGATTTATTGTTTCTTTTTATTAAACAAGTAAATCTTAATATTGATTTTATGAAAAAAACTCCACACATTTATCAGGGATAATTAGATTCATATATTCACAAAACAATGTTTTATCATATTCCTGAAATAAATATACTGTAGGATTTAATGTAATTTTCTCTAACAAGTTAAAGTTTAGCTCCCCGACTATTAAGGAGGCATTATTAATGTTTTTGTTCACTTCAACTTACAAAATTGGACGCCCGAAAGCTGCAAGCTGCGATTAAAGACGGACAACTCAGTAGATTTTACTGAGTTCATTTGATACGCTAAGTAGATAGGTACGTTTGCTTGATCTATGGTATACAGGGTGTTCGTTTCGATTTGCTATAAATTAGACAGGTTACTTGGGCCATTAATAGAAGTTGTCGGGCATATCGGCTTTTGGAAATTTCGATAAAAAATATTTTTTTTAATTTTCATACATAATAAATGAAATGGTAAGTGTGAGAGAACCTTAAGAATAAAATAAAAGTTAATCTCAGGTGACTGACGGCACATGTCAAAATAAGTAACATGAGAATGTAATAAAGGTTGCTATACACATGTTCAGTGATTAAACTTATTTTTTTAATAACTCAATAACGGTAAGAGTTAAAACACTAATTTCTTAGAGAAATTAATTATATTTGACCTAAATAAGCTTCCCTTAAAGTTATAGCATATGAAGAAAAACACGCTGTATATGACATCTGTGGGATGACGTGTTTAAATTATGTTTTGCATACGCGATTTTTTTAATCACTATGTCCATATGGGCCTCAGTTCTTGCTTTCCATCAGGTAGGCTGAAAGCTCAGTTGTCTACCTACGTCACATTAAAAAAAATGTTATGGGTCAGAGATGAGCGGTGGTGGCTCAGTGGTTTAGACGTTTGACTTTCAATCCGGAGGTCATGGGTTCAAATCCTGGCTCGTACCAATGAGTCTTTCTGTAACTTATGTATGGAATATCAGATGATATTTACCATTATCTTTCGGTAAAGAAAACATCATCAAGCCGAAACTTCCTAATCTGGACTTTTTTGGGGTCATTCGAAACAGAATTGCGAGCTGGTTCGATTCTAACAAATAATTAAAAAAATGTGTGATGTAGTTATAGGTACCAGTTCAACGTCTATAGACGTCTGCGTGTTTGAAAGCATGAGAAAGCAGCAGGACTTGTTAGTTTAAAGAACCAGATCCCCATGTTCTTTAAACTAACAAGTCTCTCTGCTTCAAATGATATGAATGGGTATATTGAAATAGGTACGTATTAAAATACATAGGTACAATAATATGTTGCAAATACAGATCACGATAAACGAAATTGGCTTAAACCATGTGTAAATGAATACGAGTGTAAATCACAAACTCATCGGTTTATAAACAAGGCGTTATGTGCAGATTTTACTGTGGTTAATTTAGATGGAAATAGGTCAACGCATCGGCCGCGTGGTTTCGTCAGCTTAGCGCCGAGTTAGTTACCCCCGGTTTTTAGTTAATACTCATTGAAATGACATTTTGTGTGGGGCTTTTAATATTCTAAATGAGACCACAGCACAGGGATGGAGCATTTGGGTTGCCTTTATACTGTAGACGTAATATTCGCGAGAACTAGACGCTATGGTCCTTTAATAATCACCAAATTAAAAAATTGAAAGCAACCAACTCCAACCGATTTCTCCAAGATCCTATCATGTGGCTTCCATCATTGGTTTCCTATCATCAAATCCTACTTTCTGAATGCAAATTCTTGTAAATGAATGAAAATTACCAAAAGCGCCATACATGTGCCTATAACATTTGAAGAGATCCCTCGATTTCTCCAAGATCCCATCATCAGACCCCAACTTGGTGCCAACGGGACCATCTCGGGTTATAACGAAGAGAAATGTAAATCGGTTCACGATTCTCGGAGATATCGGGTAACATACATACAACAACAAAAAATTCAGTCGAATTGAGAACTTCCTCGTTTTTTTTTTTTTTTTTTTATTTATTTAATAAATACAAAAGACATTACAAAAAACCTATTTAAATCTTCGCCAAACTGCATAGCAGTTTGTAGGCGAAAAAGAAGAAACACTCTTTTTACATATTTTTAGTATCTAACCTAAATATTGCTATAATAACCTAAATATGCAGCATTAATATCTAAACAATTTTAAAAGGTTAAACTTCAAAATACGCGAGGCAACAACTAAACAGGTAAATCTTATTTAGGTAATTGTAGCAGGTTTTCCTGTTTGCGGCCACGACGGGAATAACAACAGCTGTCCGTCCGATAAGCGAAGAATGCACGCCGTTGCAAAAAGGCCTGTCTAGTTTTGCGCCGCGTATGCACCTACCACAACAGAACAGATAACACTCAGCAGATGATATAACTGGGTCAAGAGCATGAATTAAGAGGAAAACTTAAGAGGAAAAATCTTTTAAGAAACTATCCATTAAACAATCTTTAACTTTTGACTTAAAATCATTTAAGTTTTTACACTCGTTTTCTGGTATTATTTTATTATAAATTCGAGGTATAAGGTACTTTCTTGTCCTTTGACCATAATAATTAACGGACTTTGGTTCTAAGTATAATTTGCGAGATGTTAGTCTAAAATTACGATTATAGGTTTTAGGTATTTTAAACATGGGACATCTATATTGTTCAGTAGTAAGCAGGTATTTAATTTTTTGATACACTGGTAATACTTTACACGTTTTAAATAACAGGTGGTAGTTTCCTTTACAGCGGTGTTTTACGCTCTTATCTACTATTGTTTTTAGAAGCCTAACTTGTAATTTATAAATTTTATTTAAATATGTTTGGAAAGTGCGGCCGTATGCAATGAGCCCATAGCTTAATACCGACTCTGCTAATGCGTGGTATAGGATGTACAAAATGCGTCTATTAAGTACTTTATTTATGTTTTTGAATTTACATAATATGACTCTGAGCTTATTGCACACTTCCTCGACATGGAGTTTCCAATTAAAGTTAGGGTCAATCGTAAGCCCTAGGTACTTATACTTGCTAACAAATTCCAATGGTATACATGTACATGGGGTTTGTTGCCAGTGTAGGCATTCATATGTATGCCCGATGATTTGCACTCGTTGCTCAGGTAATTTCATTTTTGGAGAATGTATGAGCATACACTTCGTTTTAGCTACGTTAAGGATGATGCCATTGTCATGGGCCCACTTTAGGATGTTGTTGAAGTCGCTTTGCAGGTTTTGTTGAATAACTGACATATCCCTGTCGGCGCACACCAGGCACGTGTCGTCCGCGTACATGTACGTGGAGCAGTGCTCCACCACGTTACTCATGCTGTTCACGTGCATGATGTACCCGACAGGGCCGTACACAGATCCAGTTGGTACTCCATATACAATGTTTGCTTCGTTCCCTGTCTCTCCGTTCACCATGGTACGCAAGGTTCGATTTTTAAGATAACTACGGAACCATTGATTCATTGGACCACGAATTCCGCACTCCTGCATGGCATTTAACAGCAACTCATGATCCAATGTATCAAAAGCTTTTTTGAAATCTAGGAACAGTACAACCACGTACTTACGGCAATCCAGTTTTTCATTAATATCGTCAGTAAACTGTACTAAAGCAGAAGACGTACCTTTTCCTTTTCTAAAACCATGTTGAACAGGAGATATTATGTTATGGCTATCTAAAAATAAGTGGATGCGCTTAATTATGACCTTCTCAACTATCTTGTTAATGGCAGATAATATCGCTATCGGTCTATAGTTAGAGTACTCCATGTGGCTTCCTTGCTTATATATGGGTCGTATTATAGCCTTTTTTAATGCATCTGGGTAAACTCCCTTTTTAAGACAAATATTTACAAACTTTGCCAGCACTGGACTAATTTCTGTTTTTATGAATTTTAGATCTTGCACTCGGATACCGTCTATACCCGGGGCCTTCCGTGTATTTAATCGATCTATGGTTCTTTCTATCTCTTGAGCTGAAACTTTTTGAAATCTTATAGAAACGTCACTTTCATTTACGTAATCGGTACGATCCAAGAATTTTTGATCACAGTTGTGTTTAATTGAATTGATTTCAGTGGTAAAAATGTTGGCAAAGTTCGTACATATGTTTTTTACATTTTCCGTTTTTCCCAGATACTTCAAAATTACACTGTCCAAATTTTCTTTTGTATTGCCCAACCATCCATTTAAGGTTGCCCATATCTTTCTATAATCACCCTTACATTGTAAAATTTGTTTTTTTCTGTATTTATTTCTGACCACATTTATTAACTTATTTGTCCTATTTCTATGCTGAGTATATTCGAGTCTATAACACATATTTTTTGGGGTTGCCTTCCATTTTCTGAACAATTCATCCCTACGATTCATCATAGTTTTTAACCTATTAGTGACCCAAGCTTGCGTTTGACGTCCTTTTTGTGTTATGGTAACTTTACATGTATTGTAAATCTTATCAAACATATTATGTAACTGGTCATATAGCATCATGGGGCAGTCCGTCGCTAATAATTCGCTCCAGTTTATTTTGCACAACTCCGACCTTACGGCCTTATTACTTAACACGCAGAGTTTATTTTGGTTCGGCACATCGCGCACTGATTGACACGCACCGTCCGAAATATTAGCCCCCACTATGTAGTGATCCGAGATCTTACAGGTGAGCATGTGTGCAGTAGCGCGCTCCTGGCTGCGCACCCACACATGATCAATGCAGGACGTAGTTAATACTCCGGCGACCACTTCTTCTCTCGTACACTCACTGATAGCGCATTGCAGCCCGTGTCCACACAAGGTGTTTTTGTACCTCTCGACAATACTATTATTCTCCAATATATTTATGTTTGTATCCCCGATAACAACAACATCATGTTTAACGGGTATTTGCTTAAGTAATGCACTAAGCTCCTCAATAAAACCAACTTTATTGGTATTTGGTGGCCTGTACATAGCTACTACATGCACCTTTTTACGTTGGTTTCTAGCCTGGTTCGTTATATTGAATTGACAGTATAGAATCTCCATAGCAATAGTTTGTACTTTGATATTTTCCGCGCACAGTTGGGTTTTAGTGTACATAATCAGTCCACCTCCTCTTCTTTTTTCTCTTGTGTAATATATCATTTCGTATCCGTCTACCTTGTATAATGCAACCTCCGAGTGTTTAATGTTTATTTCGCTAAGAATTAAAATATCTATTTTGAATTCACATCTTTTCAATAGCACCAGTACTTCACAAAAATTCTTCCTGATCGATCTAATATTTAAATATATAATTTGTATTTCTTGTTCAGTTTTTTTTATATACTCCAACCACTTGTCCACTTTAGTAAATTTGTCATATTCTACGTCACTGACAATGCTTGATGTAGGATCGTTGAATTTTCTGAATGTAATGAAAACTGCCTAATGTGTTCACGCGCTTATCGCAATGCGCTGACGCTGCTACTCGCTAAGTTTATTTATGTCGGACTCAGAACGAATGTTTATTATTTTGGAGTCCTCAGTTTTCCTGGCTAAGATTTTAAGGTTTTGTACCCAGATATACTTAAATTGGCCTTTCAATAATGTCTTGGCATTCCAAAGTAATATTCTCATCTGTCTAGGGAGGCATTCGTTAATATATATACGGTTGATATTTCCATTATTTAGGATATCTGTATTGATTATTTGCGTCTTTCTCTTTGAGATCCACTCGTCCCTTGCTACCTTGTTGCACAGCTTGACACCAACGGGCCTGTGCTTACCGCTGTCTTTTTTATCTCTCCCTACCCTCTTTGCGCTTTCAATACGATTGGGATCCAAATTCAGCTTTTTTGCAATTTCTTTTACAATTTTTGATGTACTCTCCTGTTGTAACTCTTCCAGGCCAATAATCTCTACATTTTTTTCTATTTTATTATCTTTTTTTTTGAAGTCTGTTAAAAAATTGCATTTACAGTCCGCATATTGGAGTGGCCAGCGTGTTCATAAACATCTGAGCAGACCTCTGGTTGTCCTGATGTTAGAGTACATTTTCAAATTGAAGTGAAACATGGAACATTCCAAAAGTAATTTTGAAGGCTTACTACTTTTCAAAAATTATCTACCTTCAAAACGTCAGGATATGCAATCAAACTCTCGAATACTGCTTTCACGATTATTTAAGCGACATTGAACTTTACGATTTACCGCGTAAGTCGCTATTCTATCGGCGACATTGACGACTGTAGCCGTCGTTAGTGTCCGTGTCAAGGCTTTCTAACGGCGCCTATAGCCGACTGCTGTCAAAAAGTTAAAATAATACATTGTGTAAGTTCAAACCTCAATGAGCCAATAGGAATAACGAGACTATCGAGTTTATACTGCGGTCATTTACAGTATCAAAGCGGCAAGGATATTGTGCCGAAATGAACGCATTATGGCCCGTTCATTATAATGTGGATATTGCGGATGAACGGATAACGATGCGGAACAGAGGTTAAACCGGTTAATTAAGTCTTCATTTACTATTACAATGGTAAAGTTCAGACATGTTTCATACTTCTAACCGTTTAACCATTTTATAGTGGCGTAACCCTGAAGCGATAAGTCACGTGACCATAATAATGTAGGGAAATGGCCACGTGACTTTTCGTTCGAATCTGTCACTCATAATTATATTTGCTTATCGAGTTATCGCTTATCGTATACGTTTGCTGAATGGCATCTTACTGGTCCACGTGATGTCATGAGGTGTCACGTAATTAGTGACGTGTCGGTGGTAATGTTGTTGTTGTTTTCTGGCCGTTTCCGCAACTCGACATCAAACTGATCAAACGTGCCTATTTTGCGTGGTCCGAACGCTGGCCCAGTACTTGTTGAGGACTTCACATACACCCTTGTATTTCTTCGCAGGTGTATTAAAAACTCATTGGTGCCTGGATCGAACCCACGGCCGCTGTGTAGCAGCCGTGCTAGACCATAAGCGCTTTTTGCTGCTAATATTTACTTAAATAGGTCTACCGCGAACTTAGAATTTCGTAAAGTTCATGCATATTTCGCACACCTAGATCAAAACAGTATTAACTCAAAATGTATGTATTTTTTAATTTGAACTTTGTAGATCACGAATATACCCTTATCTAAAATACAGATAAATTTTGAGTTAATGCTGTTTTGATCTAGGTGTGCGATTTGTCTCTATCCCAAGAACAATGATTACCCGTGAATGTTCATTTTGTATCAAAGTCGTATTGTGAACTTGAACTTTTAACCGTTACATTACGTTTATTACTTGGGCATTGCTCCGAGAGAAGATGGAAGTTGTTTACTTCTACCAAGATGGGTATTCTACTTCTTCTACTTAAGGGCCTGGCTCTTGTCAATGGAGTAAGCGCCATTTCGTTCGTTGTTCTGCTAATGTTTTGAACTCCTAGTACGACACTACATTAATTTTCTCCTTCACTTGGTCCAAAAATGCTCGCCTTGGTCTCCCTCGGCCCCTCTTTCCTTCCACTTTTCCTTCAATTACAGTTTTAATATAATTGTCATGTCGTAACAGGTGCCCCAACATAATTCCTCGTCCGTTCTCAATCGTCTTCATTAGAGACCAAGGTAGATATCCAAAATTGCATGCGACTCTCACGGGATTCATGTAATGACGCTGCCACTGCTACTGAAGTTACAGCGGTTGAAACGCTCGAAGAAATGCCCACTTGATGCACAATTGCCCAAGGATCATCCCAAAAATAACCTGAATGTGTAAAACTGCACACCACTACGCACTCGCCACCGTCATCAGCGTGTTGCAAATATGAGCGAATTAATTAAAAACCTGTTTGCTGACTAAATACAAAACCGGAATTTGCATTTTCATCACGGACGTGTTGCAAAAAATTGAAAGTGTGTTTTTTGAAATTGAGTCTTTAGCGCACGTTGTTGGTAAAGCGATTTGCCCCTTTGCTGCTATTAATCGGGTTGGTTTTCACAAAAATCACACGCTTCACATATTCTTGTGGAGAGGTGTTAAAGTTTTTTCGCCGTTTTTTGGTCAGGTAAATAAACTGGTTACATTGTAGCTAAATTACAAGATATTTTCAACCGATTTAAAACAGGAGGAGTTTCTTTATGTTTGTTACCTCATATGGTACATACCTGATAACTTCCGAACTGCAGAAAATTTAAATAGAACCAATAGGTAAGCATCAGATTTCAATTAAAAAATAATCATCAAAATCCGGGTAACCGGTCACACGACGGTCGCAAACCGATTTCGATAATTCTTTTTAATTATCCGACTCCAAAACAAACCAAGGTGGTTCCGTTGGCACCAAGTCGGGGTCAGATGATGAGATCTTGGATAAATCGGTTAAAGTAGGTTTTTTTTAAATTTAACCTCGTCAGGCCGTATGTATTAATATTACGTAACGATTTATTTTGACTTTATACATACACTAGCGACTTTATAGCCCCGGCTTCGCACGGTTACTATACCTACATATAAACCTTCCTCTTGAATTACTCTACCTATTAAAAAAAATCTCATCAAAATCCGTTGTGTAGTTGAAAGATTTCAGCGTACAAAGGGACAGAAAAAGTGACTTTATTTTATACTACGTAGTGAAATAGTCAAAGTTAATACTTATATGGCGCTTCGCTGACTACATGATTAAGTATTTAAATTTCCACAGGCTTTCATTGACCTGCTAAAACTATAAACGCATAATGATATTATTGCCTATTTTTCATTGAAAATCATACTTTAGTCCTTTTTCCCGTGGTTCAGAGCAATAATGCGTGGCGAGCGCGATTAATGCCGCATATAATGAGCGTCATCATTTTTTGCTGACTGACCGCCGATGTAATGAAATTCATGAAATCACAGTACATGCCTACGTACTATGATTTTAATTGCATTTGGCGGATTATAATCACAAGAGAATATTGATAAAATAATAAAATGGTAAAATAGCAAAATTAAACAGTCATTTGTCAATCTGTCTTGATTGTGTAGGTACAATGTTTTTGAGAAGTGCTCAAGGATGAGTACAATTTTTAAAAGGTGCTTTATAAACACACTTAAGCAATTTCGACGTCAATGATAATTATTGATAATTCATTGTATCGTTTTATTAACCGTCCATGCATAAGTAGAAAATAAAACCGTTCGTAAATTTTCAAAAAAATATTGTGGAAACTAAGGCTAATCCTATCAGTCAAAAACGTTTTCTAGAGTTTTGATTAATTTGGGACCACAAGATTTTTTGTGCGTACAACCACAATCCTCACCTATCCCCACTATATTTTAATACATATACATATTATATACATATTGTATACATTACTTACATAAATATCAAAAACAAACATGACTCTGAAGCCATAATTGTTGTATAATACAGCGTGTGTATTTGATACGGGCGAATAATTTAATGGCGATTACTATCGGACCTAGAGAACCTGCTTACATTAAATTTCTTTAGGAAATTAAGGTATTTTTTCATACAAAATAAATCAGCACGCAATGTATTGCATCCACTGGTAATCACATTAATTAACGTAGACATAGGTATCTAAACGTCATACGAGTGTCATGTCATGTCAGTTGGAAGTCATACCATACATTGCTGGTGGGTTGCACTTTAGAAAAATCATTACACCTAATTAACAACAAAATTTAACGAAATGATTATCTTCGTATCGATATTCGATCGATTCGTAGGATCAGCTATGCTATTCTCTTATTGACACATTCGACGCTGCGTTCGTCAACGAGCTCGATGTCGAGACAGCCTTGTCTAAAATCCTAGCTGTTTGATTTGACATTAGGAATCGAGGCTGTGAGCGAGGTTGTGGGCGAGTTCGTCGCTGTTTTTCGTTAGAGAATACGAAGTTCATACATTAAACGTCAAACTTTCGACGCAATGTAGTTCCAGCTCACGCCGTATTCGTCGCCGAGCACTAGTGTCGTTTAAAGTACATTAGTGAATACCATTTTTAGGCTCGACGCTGCCGCAGCACTGACACAGCGCTGACAGCAAGGCGGTTTCCTTAGTGAATAACACTACAGATATTATAGCTGAATTAATTATACGCCCGTATAAAATATACACGCTATATCACTCATAAAATCGTAATATTCTTTACTTTTCAAATATTTTCAAAACTCAACTTTCAGGCTATAATATGAACTGTCAGTAATATCATTTTTTTTTCTTCGGTTACCGCGAGGATTACACATGAAATAAAACTATGAAAACGGATAAACTCGCGTATATTAACTAACTGTAACTTCATTCCGACGTTTCGAACACTTCAGTCATCACTTGACGTCAGTCATCGGCAGACCACGAACCCTGTAAAGTGTTCGAAACGTCGGAATGAAGCTATACGCGAGTTTATCCGTTTTCATAGTTTTATTTCATGAACTGTCTGGTTGATAGGATCGACTTTATCTGCTAGGGTTTATAGGTAATTTAAATAAATTCCTAATATTCAAATTCTCCGTCACCGTGTCGAGCAGCGTCGCTTGATACGATTCAGATTTCTATTACATTACGTCGCCAGTAAAATTTAAGTGACATTGTAACGTGCTAGGGTTGTCTATGTTTAATTTATTGGGTCAAAATTTATAAAAAATATTTTTTCCTAACTAGTGCGCAAAATCGAACTTTGCGCACGCTTCGCGCGCGCGCTAATTTCTCTTTTTGACGCACTTATTATGAAAATAAATCGTCCCTTACACGTGCAAAAACTTTTTTGCACGTTTTCCCGCACTAGTTAGGAAATGTACTATTATATATAGCTTTGTTGGGTTGCAACTTCGTTGACAAATAATTTGGTACCTTTAGAACTAATTATTTTACTATATAGCACATTGTCACGTTAAGGAATTACAGTACTAATTTTGGGATAAAACAATTGACGCTGACGGTACAACTAGGCTCCCCGGTCTATAGCCCTATGCAATCAAATCGAAAAAGATTTGTTAAAGCTGTTAACTTTTAACCACCGGTTAGACAATAAATCATGGCCACTTTACTAATAGGGGAAGTACCCTAAATTTTTTTTTTTACATTTTATTCTACCACTTTGTCGGCTTAATTGATATGTAAGTATGTATACTTGTACCAAATTGCACACAAATTGCAAATTGCACAACTTCTAGTACTAACGGCCATGGAGCTATGCTGCGAACAGACGTACACCGTACAGACGGACAGACGGATATGGCGAAACTATAAGGGTTCCATTTTTGGCCATTTTGGCTACGGAACCCTAAAAAGAAATAGATTCAAGAATATAAAACTATCGGAGCATTCGGAGCGGGACAGTCGACAACCCTATTCATGCTCGTGTTGTGTCGTCGTCGCATCTCTCGGTGACACCCCTAATCTAATACTGCTCTACTGACGGAAAACTGGCAAGCTTGTAGCTTGTAGGAGCTGGGTAAAAATAGAAGATTGTAAACTTGCAAACTTACGTAATATTTAACATGTTAAAACAATATTGTAACATGCCTTGTGCTTGTGCAGTAGACTACAAAAAGATGTATTTTTTTAGGGTTCCGTAGTAAACAAGGAACTCGTATAGTTTTGCCATTATTGTCCGCCCGTCTGACCGTCTGTCTGTCTATCCGCAGCATAGCTCAGAAGGCCGAGTGTAGGTAATAACTTATAAAAAACGATTGCGTTTACGTTTTCATCGTCAATTTCAAACAAATGACGATGAAAAACGTAAACTCGATCGAGACGTTTTTTATAAGTTATTACTCACACTCGGCCTTCTGTAGCCGTTAGTTCTAGAAATCTGCGTTTTGGTACGCCAAAGTGGGAGGATAAAATGTAGATAAATCAAAGTTTTTTTGGTACCTCCCCTAGTGGTAAAGTGGGGGATGATATTTTTTTGCTGTAATCTTATCGTGTGGGGTATCGTTTCATAGGTCTTTCAAACGGAATAAGGGCCCCAAAACCAAATTTCCTCTAACGTCAATATATTCGGAGATAACCGATTCAGAATAAAAAAAATGTTTAGAGTAAAACTTTTGATCCATGGGTCCAAAAATTATGAAAAAATCATGAATAGTTACTTTCAAGAACATTTTTAAATAAAATTATATTTAACATAATCAGCTCAGCTGTTTTTGAATAACTACGGAACCCTACACTGAGCGTGGCCGGACATGCTTTTGGTCGGTTTTTTAATGTTACATGACGTTTCCTTGTTTGCGTATGCTGCCTGCGCCATTTTCAAACGTTGAGTGAGGCAGTCAAAAATAATGCCTAACCCCCTTATTCATAAACGTTTGTTAACTTAACAAGCCGCTAATAATTGTTTGTCCCTTTTGCTCTTATGGACACATTGTTGTGATCGAAAGGGACAAACAATTATTAGCGGCTTGTAAGGTTTTGAGAATCCGGATCAGTTCCATACTAACTAATAAACGTTAATTTTCAGATCAACAACAAAGACTGGTGCAAGAAGGGCCGCAAAGGAGGGCACTGCAACATGAAGTGTGAAGGTACTAATGACATTAACCGATTAGCCCCTTTTATAGGTCCGGTAATCAGTTAGTGAGTAGGGGAAAGTGAAGAAAATGGGTCACAACATCCAACTGAACACTCAGAAATAATTGAAAGCGGTTAAAAAATACAACTTTTTTTTTCGCTTAGTATTGTTTGTCTCTTTCTGTCTTATCAATATGTCTATAAGAGTGAAAGGGACAAACAATACTTAGCGGCTTGCTAAGTTAGGAGACGTATACAGTGTGTAAATCTAATACGGGCGATCAATTAAACCAGGCATGGGATTCGTTAGTGTAATCATGGATAACAAGGTTTTTTTAAAGTTACTCTTAATTATGACCCCACAGAATTTTTTTAAGATTATCGGAACAGCAATGTAGGTACGAACATTTGTTTTTGTTGACATGTCAGTTATGTCATCTGCTTTTGAAATTAGCTGTCAACGAGTGCTGAACTCGCGTATGTTGCTCTACATTGCGTGCCGAATTATTTTGTATGGAAAATTTTGTTGCACTAATTTTAAGAAAAAGTTATTTGAATGTACTTATTATGTCGCAAACTAATGCCCGTTAAAAGCTTCGCCCGTATTAGACTTACACCCTGTATAAATAAGGGGGCGTACAAAAATCCAGCCTTACTGTTACTATACCTATGTACTTACCATTATAATTGATATAGGTAGTATACCTATATTATAGCTGTGTAGACAATAGTAGGTCCGGTGTATTCTTACCTGTAAAATAAAAATTAAATACTGAAAATCTTTATTTTACATTTGCACTAGGTATCTCAGTTTTAAAGAGACGCAATCGATAATGTTGCTGTCAAAAAATGCTGTTTACTTATTAAATCACGACTTTGATATTCCTTGATTGAAATATTATACATTTATGAGCGGCAATTGAGCGCTTTTTTAAACTGAAATGCATAATTTATTTATTTATTCAAACAAAACATACAGGGTGCTCGCAAGGTACCGCAAGATTTTAACTATGCATTCTAGGAATTGTTCCCAATTCTACAGATTTCTTTTACAGAATTCCATGTCTACACATTGCCAAGTGTACAGATTCACAATTTTACAGAATTCTATGTCTACACATTTCTAAGTGTACAGATTCCCAATTTTACAGATTTCCATGTCTACATAATTCCAATTGTACAAGTTTCTATGTCTACATATTCCCAATTCTACAGATTTTCATGTCAACACATTCTTTACTATACAGATTTCCATGTCTACATATTTCCAATTCTACAGATTTTCAAGTCCACAGATTGCTAGTCACATTTTAACAAACTTTCTGTTTTGAATTATTAAACGGTTTTTGGGACTGGGCCGGGCATGTTTGCCGTATGCACCCTGCAAAGTGGGCCAAAATGGTTTCAGACTGGGACCCACGGGAAACCTTCGATGGTGCTGGCCGGGGCATTGGCAGACCGAGAAGGAGATGGCGGGACGACCTGGACGCGTTTTATCCGAATTGGCGGGAGAAATGTGACGACCTGCCTTTGGCCAGCAGTGGGACACTAAGCCAGGCTGATAAAAAAAAACGGTTTTTATTAACTTCACCGCGTATCAACCTGTCGTCGATGCTTCAAATCTTGTGATCGATTTTTCGACCACTTCTACTGCACCGATATCAATAAAATTTGGAACTCATCTCAAGTCCCCATGACAATGCAATATTATAATATTTGTATTCTTGTATCCTCAAAGCCTGAGGCTGCAGACGTGCTGCTTACCTTAACCGAGAGTGTTAGACACGTGAAAATGAAAGTATGACATGTTTGGCATAATCAAATACTAACAGACAGCCTGACCTTAACTTCCAACTCCTCACTTCTGATGCTGCAGTACTGCCCACAATAACCGCAAGGTTTATCTTTTATCGACATCTTGATTTTAAAGAAGTTCTTTAGATATTAAGTACATCATCATCATCCTTCGGGTTCGAGTAGGGCGAGCCGTCGGGCCTGCGGCCCTCCGTCTAAAAGACTGACAGAGTGAGTAGTTCGCGTAGGGCGAGCCGTTGGGCCTGCGGCCCTCCTGCCTATAGACTGACAGCGTGAGTGGATCGCGTAGGGTGAGCCGTCGGGCCTGCGGCCCTCCAGCTTATAGAGTGACAGCGTGAGTGGGTCGCGTATGGCGAGTCGTCGGGCCTGCGGCCCTCCGGCTGATAGACTCACAGCGTGAGTGGTTCGCGTAGGGCGGGCCGGTTTATAGACTGCATGGATTGACCCTTTTGGCCCTCGGTTCGCGTCGGACTTTCCGTCAGATATGCGGTCCTCCGGTTGGCTGACTGACAGTATGAGTTTATATTTTATGGTCTCCTAATTCGACTTGTTTAATGTGTAGAATCTAAAAATGTAAACTTGACTTTCTCAACAAATTGATTGATACATTCCTTATTGTCAGATCTCTGTCATCTAAGGTATTGTATGAATAACACGTCCATTTGAGACACATCGGGCATTCAAGCAGACATTTTTTTGTGTCGAATTTCTAAAACTAGCTGCTGAATAGATTCAGCAGGGATTCCCCTCTCGTTACACATAAAATAATGTCCATTACGTTTACATATGTGTCGTGATTAAAGCGCGAGAGTTAAACGCTAGCATGCATAATTGTATTGCATATTACAAACAACATTTTTGATCTAGAATAAGTAGGTGTAATCGGAAATGAACTTAACAATTTTTTTTCAGCCTCCGTAGCCTAGTTGGTAGTGACCCTGCCTTCGAAGCTGGAGGTTCCGGGTTCGAATCCCGGCGAGGGCATTATTTGTGTACTTATTTATCACAAATATTTGTTCCTTGGTCATGGCTGTCTATGTATTTAAGTATCTATATGTATATATCTATTATATATATCGTCGCTTGGTACCCACATCACAAGCCTTAATTGAGCTTACCGTGGAACTAGGTTGATTTGTGTAAGATGTCCCAAGATATTTATTTATTATTATTTATTTATTAATTGCACTAAAAACTTGAAAATAAAATAAGTAAAAAATGTTTTCAGTTAAATGGTTTTTATTGCACCAAAAACTATAAAAATTAGTTGTAATTGACCGTTCATGCTACTTTCTGTAGATTACTCACGTGAAACTATTATCAATGTAGTCGTCTCAAGTCGGATGCTGAAAGCCACGTATGCACGTAGCCTCTATGTCAGTGGATTAAGCAATTAAGCATTACCTAATCGGAAACGTTTACCAAACTAAAATAAAAAAGTGGGGCGTTATCATAAAGGAACATACAAGTTCAAAATATGTAAATGTAGCTTTAATTTTGCAATTAATCATCCATCTGTTCCAACACTTCTACAGAGGTAAATATTTTTTATCAATGCCAGAACAAAAGTTATTACACTATTGCTGTCATGATTTCTATATTTATTAGCTTATTACAATAAAATTTATATGGTGTACTGTACCTAACTATTTACCTTTGATGCTACCAACTATCCTCAAAACGCACAACAAAGGTTTTTTTTATCTACTCCCGCTGTTTCCCACCATTTTTTTAAAGCAACGCCATGGCAATTCAGCCAAAAGCCAAATTTAAAACAACATAAGAAAAAATATATAAAAGTAATTTCCCCTTTGTGTCCGTTATGGTCAGACAACTACTGAACCCTACACTGAGCATGGCCCGACATGCTCTTGGCCGGTTTTTTTTAGTTTAGGCAAATGTTTTTATTAGGTAATGTCAATAAGAAAATTGGTCTGCCGCTTATCGACTCTATTTGGTCAAGTAATACAGACGAAAAGTGGTAGACCACTTTCTTGGCTGACCCAGGGCTAGAAACCGGTTTTTAATATTTCTGGAATATCTCCTTGAAACCTCCTAATTATTTTGTTATTTCATATATTAAATCAGGTATTTTTAGGCTTTATAAATTTTACACTTTTATGACATTCACAATAAAGTGCAAATGTTTGCTGCTTAATATTTTGCTGCTCATATATATTCATGGATAACCTATTGAGAAGAGTGGGGAATCTATAGTATTAGAAATCTGTAGTATAGCATATTAGGAATCAGTGATTCGGAATCTGTCGGGTTGAGAATTTGTAGTATTGGGAATTTGTAGTATTGGGAATTTTTAGTATTGGGAATTTGTATTATTGGGAATTTGTAGTATTGGGAATTTGTAGTATTGGGAATTTGTAGTATTGGGAATCTGTAGTATCGGGAATTTGTAGTATTGGGAGTCTGTAGATTTGGAATTTTGTAGTATTGGTAATCTGTAGTATTGGGAATTTGTAGTATTGAGAACTTGTAGTATTGGGAATTTGTAGTATCGGAATTCTGTAGATTTGGAATTCTGTAGAATTGGGAATCTGTTGAAATGTTCATAATTCCAGGACATGAAAATAAACAAAAAATATTATGAGACCTAATGTCAAATTTTATATAACATTAAATACTCTAAATATGCTCAGGAATTCAGCATTAATATCTTCAAATTCAAGTGCCCATGACAGAAGGACGTTAAAAAATCTTAGAGCTTATTGTTTATTGCAGAATACAATAATATAATGTATTACTAACATACCTAACAATGTACTGAGGAGAAGTTTAATAAGTTGCGAAACTTCTATAGAGAATGTTCTCGGCAATTTAAATTTTACTAGCAATCTAATCATGCCAAAAAAATATATATTGCCTTTAAAAATGCCTTGTTTACTCTATTGTAATATACAATATTTTTCATAACTTTTTTTTAATAAGTTCTCATGGAAACATCCTCAATCAATTACTTACCCTTAAACTCTCATGAAAATTATCGGACATTTCCGAGTATATTCCCGCAATTTCGAAAATGTTCAGCAAATTGTACAAGCCTATTTAGCCTATCTACCTGATGGTTGCGTTCATTTAACATTTTCCTCCCAATGATATATAAGTAAAGATACGTTATACTCTAACAAAATGAGCGAAATAAATACTTCACATCATACACCTACGATTTATTGACAGTTGACATACACCTATCTTCATACTTCAAAATGCGTAAAAGAGATGGTAAAATACATATACTCGTATTTAATAAATAAAAAAGAGACAACTAGCATTTGACAATTGCGCGTGCATTCTTAAGGTTGTTATTGGTAAACATTGTTTTGTCTTTGTTACTCTTAATCTTAAACAGCATAAGCTTGTCTTTTTCTCGAAGTCAGTCAAAAACGTCAAAATGGCGTCCTATTTATTTTCAATAAATAGTAAAATTGAAAAAAATATATAATTCAGTTTAATTGCGCATGATGTGTGATGTTAAGGGCATGTTTGCATTTTATTTCATAGTTTTCGCTATTGTATAACATAAAATGATATTTTAGCGCGCAGTTCATGTGATTTGCGAGAACTCGGCAGTGGTACACACCTCTCGGTGGTCTGGGTAGAACTAAGAGCGATTGTTAGAATTATCACAATCTGCGCGCTTCAATTTTAGAGCCGGTGTAACATATCTTTACTTATTATATCATTGTTTCCTCCGCAGATCTGCTGAATGAGGACCTAGCCGACGACGTGCGGTGCGCCAAGCGCATCTACGACCGCGTTGGCTTCAAGGCGTGGCCCACCTCATACGCGTATTGCAAGGAAAAGAGCCTGCCCGATCTGTCACGCTGCTAACTGTATTACCAGGGGACTGCCTGTTTCTATTGAAGATTCTGGAATCTTCCATGGAATCGGGAAGTGTAATGTTAAGGCGGTTGGTCACGCTCATGTACAACGGTGTGGGCTTTAATGCGTGACCCACCTCTTGTGCGTACTGCAAGGAAAAGAGCCTGCCCGATCTGTCACGCTGCTAACTGTATTACCAGGGGACTGCCTGTTTCTATTGAAGATTCTGGAATCTTCCACGGAATCGGGAAGTGTAATGTTAAGGCGGTTGGTCACGCTCATCTACAACGGTGTGGGCTTTAATGCGTGACCCACCTCCTACGCGTATTGCAAGGAAAAGAGCCTGCCCGATCTGTCACGCTGCTAACTGTATTACCAGGGGACTGCCTGTTTCTATTGAAGATTCTGGAATCTTCCATGGAATCGGGAAGTGTTATCACGCTGGCAAGACAAAAAAACTGCAAGCGCATGCAAAACGTACGCGTATTGCAAGGAAAAGAGTCTGCCTGATCTGTCACGCTGCTAACTGTATTACGAAAGGACTTCCTGTTTCTATTGAAGATTCTGGAATCTTCCATGGAATCGGGAAGTATAATGTCAAACTCGTCAGATGTGCTCTTCTACGACCGCATGGTCGACATACTACGCAAACAGCAATGAGAAGAGCGTGCCTGATCTGTCACGCTGCTAACTGTATTACGAAAGGACTTCCAGTTTCTATCGAAGATTCTGGAATCTTCCATGGAATCGGGAAGTATAATGTCAAACTCGTCAGATGTGCTCTTCTACGACCGCATGATGAACATCCTATTCATACAGCAATGAGAAGGGCGTATCTGATGTATCACGCTGCTATCTGTATTACGATGGGACTTTCTGTTTCTATTGAAGATTCTGGAATCTTCCACGGAATGGGGAAATATTATCACGCTGGCAAGACAAAAAACTGCTAGCGCGTGCAAGACGTACGCGGATTGCAAGGAAAAGAGTCTGCCTGATCTGTCACGCTGCTAACTGTATTACCAGGGGACTGCCTGTTTCTATTGAAGATTCTGGAATCTTCCATGGAATCGGGAAGTATAATGTCAAACTCGTCAGATGTGCTCTTCTACGACCGCATGATGAACATCCTATTCATACAGCAATGAGAAGGGCGTATCTGATGTATCACGCTGCTAACTGTATTACGGAAGGACTTCCTGTTTCTGTTGAAGATTCTGGAATCCTCCACGGAATCGGGAAGTATTATCACGCTGGCAAGACAAAAAACTGCTAGCACGTGCAAAACGTACGCGTATTGCAAGGAAAAGAGCCTGCCTGATCTGTCACGCTGCTAACTGTATTACCAGGAGACTTCCTGTTTCTATTGAAGATTCTGGAATTTTCCATGGAATCGGGAAATATAATGTCACACACGTCAGATATACTCTTCTACGACAGCGTGGTCGACATCCTACGCAAACAGCAATGAGAAGAGCGTGCCTGATCTGTCACGCTGCTAACTGTATTACGAAAGGACTTCCAGTTTCTATCGAAGATTCTGGAATCTTCCATGGAATCGGGAAGTATAATGTCAAACTCGTCAGATGTGCTCTTCTACGACCGCATGATGAACATCCTATTCATACAGCAATGAGAAGGGCGTATCTGATGTATCGCGCAGCTAACTATATTACGAGGGAACTTTCTGTTTCTATTGAAAATTCGAGAACATTCTATGGAATCGGGAAGTGTAATGTTAAGGCGGTTGGTCACGCTCATCTACAACGGTGTGGGTTTTAATGCGTGACCCACCTCTTGTGCGTACTGCAAGGAAAAGAGCCTGCCCGATCTGTCACGCTGCTAACTGTATTACCAGGGGTCTGCCTGTTTCTATTGAAGATTCTGGAATCTTCCACGGAATCGGGAAGTGTAATGTTAAGGCGGTTGGTCACGCTCATCTACAACGGCGTGGATTTTAAAACGTGGCCCACCTCCTACGCGTATTGCTAGGAAAAGAGCCTGCCTGATCTGATCTGTCACGCTGCTAACTGTATTACGAGGGGGCTACGTGTTTCTATCGAAGATTCTGGAATCTTCCATGGAATCGGGAAGTATAATGTCAAACTCGTCAGATGTGCTCTTCTAAAACCGCCTGATGAACATCCTACTCATACAGCAATGAGACGGGCGTATCTGATGTATCGCGCAGCTAACTGTATTACAAGGGGACTTTCTGTTTCTATTGAAAATTCGAGAACATTCTATGAAATCGGGAAGTGTAATGTTAAGTCGGTTGGTCACGCTCGTCTACAACGGTGTGGGCTTTAATGCGTGACCCACCTCTTGTGCGTACTGCAAGGAAAAGAGCCTGCCTAGTCTATCACGACGCTAACTGTATTACGAAAGGACTTCCTATTTCTATCGAAGATTCTGGAATCTTCCATGGAATTGGGAAGTATAATGTCAAACTCGTCAGGTGTGCTCCTCTACGACCGCGTGGTCGACATCCCACGCATACAGCAATAAGAAGAGCGTGCCTGATCTGTCACGTTGCTAACTTTATTACGAGGGGATTTCCTGTTTCTATTGAAGATTCTGGAATCTTCCACGGAATCGGGAAGTATTATCACGCTGGCAAGACAAAAAAACTGCTAGCGCGTGCAAAACGTACGCGTATTGCAAGGAAAAGAGCCTGCCTGATCTGTCACGCTGCTAACTGTATTACCAAGACACTTCGTGTTTCTATTGAAGATTCTGGAATTTTACATGGAATCGGGAAGTGTAATGTTAAGGCGGTTGGTCACGCTCATCTACAACCGCGTGGGCTTCAAGGCGTGGCCCTTCTCCTACGCGTATTGCAAGGAAAAGAGCCTGCCTGATCTGTCACGCTGCTAACTGTATTACGAAAGAACTTCCTGTTTAAATAAATAAATAAATAATAAATATCTTGGGACATATTTTTAAAGATAAACGGGTCTTACTCGCGTAAACTTACGTTTAATTATATCCTGACGTTTCGGGCATGACGTTACACCCGTGGTCGCAGGCAGACTGGCGAGAGAATGTATCAACACCTTCGAGCTGCGCGGGTTTTTCGAACTACCCGCACTTGATCTTGATTATTCACTTCTAGGCTAGGGTTGTCACTAGGTCTACACACAACACTCACAACATCCAAAGGCTTTAAAATGGATGTTTCACCACGCTTACATTTGTAAATCACGGGATTCCACGCGGACGAGATTCCTTGCCCCTCATTTTGATTAAAATTCCGATGTTTCTTAATTTCTATAGCTTCACGTACTTTTCGGCTATGATGTATACGCTCGGTTGAGAGGACTTTCGGGTTATGGAGCTCAATCCAGTGGTTAGGTCCGGACTCCAACAAATGCTCGGCCACAGCAGACTTATTAGTTTGACGCTTTTTAACAGCCGTGATATGTTCCTTGACCCTTTCCGCTATGGTGCGTTTGGTTTCCCCAATATAGGAACTACCACAGCTACAATCAATCTTATAAACGCCCGGTGTGTGATAAGGTAAAACATCCTTAGGGCGACCTTAGATGCCCTGCCACCTTTGATAACGGCATATAAACGGTAGGTATGGAATACTTATTCAAAAGCGTACCTATTTTGTCCGTTACACCCCTGACATAAGGCAAAAATGCTGGTCGCCTCGCAACATCTGGATGTTTCCTCCTCGGTGTTCGTCTGGGTTGCCGTCTGTTCATTATGTAACCATTTCTCTTCAGAACCTCCTGAACGTGCGATAACTCAATTTCCAGAAATTCAGGGTCACAAAGGTCATGTGCTCTGTTCTTTAGAGAATTAACCACAGACTGAAGCTGGCGGGGGTGGTGGTGAGACAGAGCGTTCAAATACCTGTCTGTGTGTGTTGGCTTCCTATAGACGGTGTGCGCCAAAGAACCATCATCTCGACCTATCACCTTCACGTCCAGAAAAGGCAAACTACGCTCCGATTCCAATTCATATGTGAATTTGACTTTAGTATGAATGGAATTGAGATACTGGAGTAATTGCTCAACTTCATGCTTGCCACCTCTCATAACGCAGAAGACATCATCGACATACCGCTTCCATAATTTCACTGCCCATGGTTGCAGATCTATGCTGGACTCGAAATGCTCCATCCAGATATTTGCTAAAACCGGTGCCACAGGGCTACCCATAGCAACTCCGTCGATCTGAGATAATGCCCCCCCTCGATATAAAAAGTAGCTCCCTTCTAAACAATTCCGGAGCAAAACCATGACAGAACTCACTATCTCATTGTCAGCAAGCCTCTTTCGAACTACTTCTAGACACTCTTTAACCGGAACATTGGTTGAAAAGTGACTCAACATCGAAACTCACCATTAAGTCTCCTGGTTCCAACGTTATGTCCTTAAGAATGTCTATAAAGTGACGGGAATCCTTCACGAAAGACGACGTGTTTCCCACAAGCGGCTGCAACACCGATGCAACATGCTTTGCCAGATCATAGGTAGGTGAGGCGATTTGACTTACGATTGGTCGCAAAGGCACGTTTGGTTTGTGTACTTTCGGTAACCCGTACAATTTCGGTGGTTGCACTGTTTTAGGCTTGTACAAGTGGTTTAAAGACGTCTTCTTGAAATAACACCTCATAGTCCCTGATGACAGCCCTAATCCGACGCGTAACTCTGGCAGTGGGATCATATGAGACAGACTTATAGACGCTAGTGTCACTCAATAAATCCCGAATCTTAGCGTCATAGTCTATCGAGTCCATGACCACAGTGGCGTTCCCTTTGTCAGCCTTCAGAACCAGTATATTCTCATTCGCTTTCAAGTTCCTCAGGGCTGATCGCTCATCTGCAGTAACATTACTCTTCGGTAGTGTAGCCTTTCGCAAAATAATCGCAACATCCTGTCTAAGAACCTCGGCATCGCTAGACGGAACCCTGTTACGCATTATTGCCTCCTCAACACTACAGATCGTGGTCTCATATGGAATCCGCTTGGGTGTCAAAGCGAAATTCAACCCTTTTTCCAGTATACTGACGGTCGCTTTTTCAATGACAGTGGTCGATAAATTAATCACCGTGGAGGTGACTTTATCACGACGATTTCCACCCGCAGTCTCG